>PVLC010018781.1:0-31538 GCA_004027655.1 Graphiurus murinus
CTCCCTCCCTCCCTCCCTCCCTCCCTCTCTCTCTCTCTCTGTTTCTTTGCTAAAGACAAGATAAATGAATAATAACTAGTCAACCAGAATGAGAAAAAACACTACATTAAGAAAAAAAATCTTCAACTCTCTGTTGGAGAATCAGGCAGGATAACATGAAAAGATATTTTGTCTTTCAAATTATGATAATCAACATAGCTGAGTCTCTTTCTGATCAAGCCTCAGTGGTATGTTAGATCTGGCTCTTGTTGACTTAGAGTGACTGGTTGAATACTGCTTTTCTCAATGCTGAATTCAATGACATCAGGTAGTAACTTGATTAGCCCCAATAGGACTATTTACAGCAGGGAAATGGGTAAATACTTTATACCAGATGTTGGTTTTTGTTTTTTTCTAGGCAGTTGGTTGTTAAGCATTTCCTAGTCTACTACTTCTAATCTTCACTTCCTTTTACTAATCAGCAAGAAACCATGTGAGTTTTATTTCCTCATCACTACATTACTAGAAACTGGTCCAGTGATTTTGATCATGCAGGCACTCATCATATGAAAACTAAATGTAGATAATCATGTGCAATGTATGTTTCCAAACATACTTTGATACATGTTCTGTCCATCGAGGTGAACATTTTTCCCAGTGTATAATTCCCATTAATATTTTTCCTGTAATTTTTTTTTCTTGTGGGAAGTATCAGAATTTTTTAAAATTTTTATTTCTTGAATATTTTTTAGAGTGAAGCCATGAATTATTTTCAAGTTGTACAGTAGTGGGATTGGGAATAATTATGGTATTTTATGCATCAGAATTTAATCCTACCATAATATGAGACAAGCTTTATTTTTAATTTTATGTTAGAAAATTGATATGCTGACTTAAATACACCTGTATTTAATCATTTGTAAACCATTAAGGGTATAATGTACAGTTATGGTTTTTGAAAGAAAGCAGGATAGATTCACATAGATGATCATAAACACAAGAAATAACAATACATGGATGAGTTTTTATATTTTTAATTCCATGGAATTGGCCTATATATAATTCTACACACAAACACATTTTTTTTTTTGTGGTACTGGGGATTGAACTCAGGGGCGTTCTACCTCCGAGCTATACCCTAGCCCTATTTTTTATTCTTTATTTTGAAACAGGGTCTCACTAAGTTGCAGAGTGCCTCCCTAGGTAGCTGAGGCTGGCAGCGAACCCGGATCCTCCAGTCTCAGCCTCCCAAATGCTGGGATTACAAGCGTGCGCCACCATGCCGGGCTCACAAACACATTTTTAAGGTAGAATGTTAGAAGGTATTCATGGCTGATATAGACACAGAGATTTCTCCATTGTCAAGATAATTGGGGATTATATTATAATTTGTGTACATTGTGTTTGTATAATTGTGTGTGCAGGTGTAATCTATAGTTTTGTTTCTGTTATTGTCCTACCTACATAATTTCACTGAAGGCTGAATTTTTCATTTCATTTTGGTCGAGGTTAAATAGCATTCTGGTTTATTTTTGGGGGGAGAGGGGGGTGCCGGCAACTCTATTTCAAGGCCTCGCAATGTTTCAGCTTCCTTTTCCTTTTTCTTCATAAAGTCTATGTAAGAAAAGGAAAAAAAAATTACCTGTTGACTGATCTGGAGGCAGAAATTGACTTACAAACGGACGCAGACAAGTTCAGGGACCCACTTTGTCATGAGGAACCTATGAGAAGGCTGCTGCTGATCAAACAGTACTGTTAGCAGGATCCCTGAGACTCTGTGAGAAAAAAAAGATCCCTGAGCCAAGCAAACATGACTGACTTCAAAGGGTGCTTTAAGGTCCAGATTAGATAAAAATCTAGTGAAGGATACCTGAGTAGTGGTGTCTGGATCAAAATAAACCAAGCATTTCTCTGCCAAAGAGTCAAGTCTTTTTGCCTCTGACCCTTTGGGTTTTTAGAGGTGGACTCTTAGAATTATTGAGAAGGTTCATATGTAGACTGCACTGTCTTTCTGGTTTACCCTCCCTTTTTGAAGAAAGGAAGTACGTGGCCATCTTTGGTGTGGCACTGTTGCATCTCATAATTTGCCATTTTTGGTGTGGCACTGCAGCAGTGATTACATGTTGGGGTCATTTTTCTGCATTATACTAAATTTCACTAACATGCAAGATAACTAGAAAGATTTAAACCCATGTATAGGAGAAAGGGTCCAAGAAATGGAGAATAGATTTTAATAACTTTATAATATTTGAAGAAGTAGGTAAGATTTTCTTGTTTCTCAATGAAAGCATAAAAAGAAAAAGTAGTTCTCTAATATTCAAAGTAATACCCCCCAAAATCCCCTTTTCAAAGAAGGGAAGGAAGAAATGAAAGGAAAATTAATACCCTAATCCATCTTCCAACTGGGTATTTCTTCCCAATTTTCCTTTTTCTGTTAAAGCACCATTTGAATGTCCACTCTCTCTCATTTTTCATACTCAGGAGCCAAGTTCTATTGCTTATACTTTAACAATATTATTATCAGAGGAGCAATTTCAGTCACAATCTCATTAAACAGTAAGATTCTTCAGAGCAGGGGATGTCTTCAATTACAACTTTATAACTCATTAATTAAACTTTATAACTGATTCCATGCCTAGCACAAAATTGTCATAAATGGTTACTCACTTGCTTATACCATTCCCTTTTCCCTGTACCCACCATCCCACCAAAATGCCAGGGCCAGGTTAATAATCCAACACAGTTTGTATCACTTGCCTTCTCAGCAGTCCTTCATTGTCCTTAGCAGCAATTATCAACTTCTGGACATTCTTTGCTCCTTTTCAGAATATGAGCAACACCATGAATTCTTCCAGTGTGGTAAAAGGTCATTGGTGTCAATGTTCAATATCCTTGCCCCTCCCAGCTTTCAATATCATCACTACAAGGGTTGCCTTCACTGACATTGTCATTGTCAGGAGACTTTCAAGTGCCATGGCTGCTGACATGTTTAACACTACAGCATTTAATAAGGCTAACACCTCCATTTTACAAATGCAAAATGAGCCTCTCAAAAGAAAAAAAAAAAAGCCTAGTTGGAAGTCACAAAAGTAGATATATAAGGTAGTTGAAATTTGAAGCTGTGGGTGAGAGCTGATATCCTTAACTAGTATGTCAAATATCAAGCAGATCCATAGATTTCAACATGAATGTTGCAATAGAATCTGATATGTTAAATCATATATTGAAAGATTCAGTTTGTCACTGTTCAATAATTGTTGTTCAGTCCCATACCTACCCTTATACATTTTGCTCCGATTTTCTGGGACTAGAATAGTATATAGAAATAACATTTTCAAGGTTACCTTATCTTCTAGCTTCTTGTTAGATTTGGCTAATGGGAAGCACTGGTAGGAGATAAGAAATCAGGAAGGATGGAGAAAATCTATGTTCCTGGCTTCTACACAGCCTTAGCCTGTCACAGTGGGAGGGACAGGGTGATGGCAAATTCCAGAAACCCTGAGCTCATTAGCACTTCAGTAAGTCTTCCAGGTTCAAGAGCAATAACATCTCCCAAAATGAAGAAGACAGGCTTACAGATCAGGGAATTTACCACTTGATCTTAGAGTGATGCACAAAATATATTTCTTTTTATCTTCCAATACTTCTTTCTCATTTTGATCCTCCTGTTCTCCCAACAAATTGTTAATATAAATGACACTCTTTCTGTAAAGCCCAGTACGAATGCTTTTCTGCTTGAGTTCAAAGGGAAACTGGAATATTCCCAGATAACTGAGCCTTAAATATTGGAAAATGGATTAGTGATCTAGTCTGATTGGACATGTAGGCAGAGGAGACCCTGTTGACATCTGTAAATGGGTTTTTGATAATCCATGGTGCATTAGTCAGCTGCCCATTACTGTAACAAAATAACTGAGATGATCAATTTAGAAAGAGGAAAGATTTATTCGGGTTCATCACTTTAGAGATTTCCATCCACAATCGGTTGGCCTAGCTGTTTTGGGGCTTGTGGCAAGGCAGTGGTACATCACAGCAAAAGGATATTGTGAAGGAGTCAATTCATCTCATGGCTGGTTTGAAAAAGAGAGAGGAAGTGCTTAGTAGCCCCCAACCTCCTTCAAGGGCATGCCCCTAATTATCTAAAACCTCTAATTAGGCTCCACTTAAAGGTTTTCACCATCTTCCAATAAAGATAAACTGAAGACTAAGTTATTATCACATGGGCCTTTTGAGGGATAGTACATATGCAACCATAGCACATGAAACTAATGTTATTCCAAGTACTTAAGTTATCATCAGTGGAAGATTGAGAAAAGGTACATTTTATAGGTAAGGCATTAGAGCTGTGGATGTAGCTCAAGTCGTGGAGTACCTGCATCACAAAAATTAAAAAAAAAAGACATAAAGGTAAGACATTGAGAAATCAAGTGCTAATAAACTTGACCATTATGGTAGCACCGATTATAATAAGAAGCATGCAATTGCTTGGCTATTTCTGATTGTGCTGGAGAGATTACAGAAAGAAATGATAGGTTCAGGGTCCTAAACTCTTTGTTCAAGACATGAAATGAAATACATTTTATAATGTTCCCAAAATAATACCTTTTCTTTTATAAACATAGGATTAATGTACTTGAAAATTTAGTATCAAATTTGTGCTACAATGCCAAGAGCGTGGATGACAAGGTATAAAACTTGGTACCTAGGGTAGAGACTTTAGTTGTGCTTAGATGAACATGGTATTATTATTATTATCATTATTATTATTATTTTATTATCATGAGCATGATCATCATGATCATCATGATCATCATCATAGGTACAGGAAGTTGAACCCAGGGGCATTCTACCTCTGAGCTACACCCATAACCCTTTTTTTTTTTAAATTTTAAAATAATGTCGCTAAGTTGTTAGAGCTAGCCACAAACCTTCTATCCCTCCTGTCTCAGCCTCCAAATACTGGAATTATAGGTATACGCCACCACACCTGGAACCTGGATGAACATGATAACCTTGAATCCTCAAGTCTCCCTGGACTTCTCTTCCAGAGAAATTCTCTCCCTTTTTTTTTTTTTTTTTTTGTGTGTGTGTGTGTGTGTGTAGACTTTACTCCTAGTTTAAAGACTTTTGATAGCCTCCCCTGAAGAAATTGTTTCTGTAAGGGATACTGAATATCTTTAAGATTATTCCTTATTGTCTGTAAAATGAATACCAGAGTCATGTTCCAGTGAGAAAAAGGGCAAAGTCTGACCCAGGAGAAGATGATTCACACATTTAGAGAATTGCAGAGTTTTGCTCAATTATGTCAAGAAAAATGTGTGGTCTATGGGTAGAAATTAATTCTGAGAATGGTAGACTGAAAAGAATAGAAATAATGTTGGACTGGAGTCATAAGATTGATAAGAATATATGTACTTATTGAAGATTATGGAATCAATCTATTAGCTTGAATAGTTGTAGTTAATTCTAGCAGTTTTATTAGTTGAAAGAAGCCTAAAGTCAGTGGTGATTTACAGTCAATGAAATTTATGTGCTTTGACTTGGCTGGTAAAAGGAAGAAATCCCCAAACTTACAGAGACAGATATATTGGAGTTGATTTTTCGTGAAGCAATTTTTCTCCCCTTTCTCTCTTTATCTGCTATGTCTTTTGGTAGGCCTAAAGGATATTCATTTTGCTAAGAGATCTAAAAGAACAATAATGAGAGAAACAGATTAACATCTTGGAAAGTTCAGTAGTGGCTCTCTTCTGTAGGCAGAATAATGGTAGGAGATGGAGATATTGACAACGGCTTCCTGATTTTAGTGCATATAATGGAATCTCAGAATTATTCCTACCCAGGGTCATTTCTTAATTGTCATATTTAAGGTAAGAGCAACTACTCTAAAGGGGAACAAAACCTGAATAATAATCACCTTTAAAGGTCTGTTGTGTTGTCTAACTTAACATGGTGTCACTTAAAAGAGATTGATATCCTTTATCAATCAAGTGTGACTTGATCTATAAAGCAGAAAGACATTAGATTTGGTGGGTAGAAACAAGACTTGAATTTCTGTAATGGTGTGTAACCCAGAGCTAAATCATTTCAGATTTGGATCTCCCTCAGTAAAGATGAACCTGAGACCCTTGAGAAAAGGACCCTGTCATAATTATATACTGTAAATCTGTCTCCAAAGTCTCTCAAAAGGGACCTGTATCAAAAACAGGATATCTGAGCACTAGCCAAAGCAAAATCACCAAATATTTCAGGAATTACTAGATGCTGCATCTTGGGGGTAAAAAATGGCACGGAGCTCCTCTGGTCAGATGGAAACTGATGAAGATCTGGTAAAAAAGGAAGATTGGCCTGAAACTCTCTCTTAATGGGTACAGTGTTCTCCAGACCCATTCTGTGATGCTTTTCCTCCAATTTCTTAATGCATGGTGGAATAAACATACCTTGAAACTGACTGAATTCCTGCATAGGCTTATTGATCCTTGAAGGTGAACATAAAGAGTAGGGGCCAGGATTCTAAGTGGGAACCCTAGAAACTTTTAGAATAATAAATCATGTGCAACAATACAACTCTGGGAAAATTATTGACATTACTATCATGAAAGAGCCAGACATGCCTGTAATCTTAGTACTGGGGAGGCTGAAGCAGGAGGATCAGAGGTTTGAGGCCAGGGTGCAGTAACTTAATGAGACACTGATTCAAAATTTAAAAATAAAGTAGTGCTATGGGTGTAGTTCAGAAGTAGAACCTTCCTAGTTTCTGTCTATAGTATCACTATGCTGACCTCTCCCACCCCAATGCTGAAAGATTCAGGGTGGGTGATATTCCTATCATGTCCTCCTAACTTGCTTGTTTGGCCAATGTAGAAGGTTACTAGGCCTTGGAGAGTGATTTTAAAGTATAAATTGATAAGATTGGGTTAACAGAAGTGGAAACAAAGGCTCAAAAAGTATAGGATCCATAGTTAGTGAATAAGGTGTTAAGGACTGAAATCCACATCTACCTAAATGAAAGAACATACTTCTTGTCGGTAGGATATGTCTGAACCCCACTTAGGGGTATCAAGGAATCCCTAAACTAAATACATTCTAATCTATTGCAACTCATACTTAAGAGAATGAGAAAAATACATTCTCTCCTTTCTCCCGCCCCCACACACAACCATTCTTACACAACTCACTTTAAATCTACCCTTTCTTAGTATGTTTTCCTACCACTACAATCCACTGAAATCATACCCTTTATTTTGAATAATGTTTATTTCCCACTTAAATGCATAAATCTTTTAGCATCTTTTTCATTGTTACTTAACTTGTTTTATTTTTTTCTTGTGCTTATGACTAAGACTGTGAGCACAGTTTATGTCTTTGGATGTTATGAATCTGAGGGAGATTGCAGACACCTGGGAAGAAGGAAGGGCTCCAGGTTACCAGGGATCTAAATTTGAACATGGCTTGCAGTCATTAGCTAAGTTGTTTAGCTGCAGTTCTAGACTACATCTTCTATAAAGTGGAGTTACTGATCACTCTTCTCAGGATTTGGTGGATATGTACATGACATGTTAGCAAAGATGCCTCACATGTATGTTGATTGTCAGTTCCTATCAGGTTCATTCTTCTACTCTGGGTACCTGTTTGCTAACTATGGGAATGCAATCCTTTCATGAGTGTGTATGTGTGTGTGGGTGTGTATGTTTTACTGGGGATTAAACCCAGGGGCATTCTACCTCTGAGCTACACTCCGAGCTCTATTTTATTTTTTATTTTGAGACAGGGTCTCATTAAGTTGCTGAGGGCCTTGCTAAGTTACTGAGGCTGACTTGGAACCTGTAATCCACCTGACTCAGCTTCCCAAGTACTGGGATTACAGGAATGCACAACTGTGCCTGACTTACTTCGTATTTGTAAATGGATATCAGAGAGGGAAAGCCTTTAAATTTAAAAAGTAAAACCACTATTTGCAGGATATTAAATATGAGAATTTGCAGGAGATGGAGGAAGCAAAGTTTGGCAACCTCTGTCCTAAACACCAAATCTGGCATACTCACTGGTTTTGTAAATAAAGTTTTGTTGGAACACAGCTGTACTTACTTGTTTATTGTCTATGGCCACTCCTGCACAATGGCAGAGTTGAATAGTTGCAATTTGGCCATCTGTTCATAGAACCAACAAAGCTCAGAATATTTATTACCTATCCCTTCACAAAGCGAGTTTGCCAAGTCCCTGCTTGAGATCATGCAAACTATTTTTTTCACATTTTTATCTAATATAGGGTATTAAAATCCTTGTATCGTCTTTTGAGGTAACTATGGAAGAAAATTGATTGCAGAAGCTGTTTGCTGGAACACGTGAGGTTCTAAATAAATAGTTCAAGAAGAACAAACATTTCTAACAATTGTTAAGAAATTGAGAGACAATGTATTTCTGGTCTGATATGAATAATTGATTTAAGCCAAGAGTATAATAAATAGCATCCTGGTATATCTCATGTTTATGCTTTGATATTAACTGTTGATATGGTGATAGACAATCTCTTTCCCACTCACTACCCTGTACATCCTTGGCTTGTTCTTTGTTCACATAGACTGTCCCATCTGTGTCACACAGCACTAAAATCACTCACTTCTCACCCTTTTTCTACTCATCATAGGAACAGGAATATATGGCAGGATTCAGAAACATTTTCTTTTCATTGTATTCCCCCTCTCTCTCTGTGTTCTGACTGTTCTCATTCAAAATACCCAACTGTCACACAACTTAGAGGAAGGACTATTTACTTGTTCACTGTTATGGAGATTTCAGGGGGTCAGTCCATATTAGGCTGGGTCTGCAGCTCAGGGCTCAGGGCATGGCAGGTGGAAACAGGAAGAGCAAGGGCTCTTCTGTGACATCATGAAGGCCAGAAGCAAGACAGAGCAAGCAACAGGATTCAAGGACAAAAGCAGTCCCTATGGTTATACTCCACTTGCCTAGCCACACAATAAATCCATTACAGTGGACTTATCCACTGATGAGATGATAACCTTTATGACTTAATTATGTCAACTATGAACTTTAATTCATGAGCTCTTCAGGGAACATTCTGTATCCAAAGCATGGTGCTCTCTTTCTGTTCATTTGTGGGCTAAAGCAGACCCTCCTTTCCATCTTCTCAAGGTACCATTAACACTGGATCTAAGAGTTTCAAATATCAAATAAGCTAACGATAACTCAGAGTTGGACTTCTCATTTCCCCGCAGTCTATTACATGAGCACACATTCAATGTCCCCTTCCACAAGCACCCCAGATAATTAGTTTTTCAGAGTTATTGCCTTTCCTATTCTAATTTTATTTCCTACCACTCTGGGAATATTGCTATTGCAAAAGGAATTGTCTGCCCCACCACCTTCTTACTAAGTCTACTCTAACAGGCATTTAGAAAAATGCTTAAGAGGCTTGGTGCAGTGGCAAGCACCTGTAATCCCAGCATCTTGAGAGGTTGAGGCAGGAGGATTGCAAGTTCAATCCCAGCCTGGGCAATTTAGCAAGACCCTGTCTGAAAATAAAATTTGTAAAGGGCAGGAGATGGAGCTCAGTGGTAGAGCACTTGCCTAGTATGTGTGAGGAAGCCTGAGTTCAATCCCTGGTATTGCAAAAATCAAAATAGGTAACAATATTGTACTTATGATGGGCTTATAAATGTAAAGAAAAAAACACATTACTCATGAACTCATATTAGTAAGTACTTTTGGGAAAGGAGCAGGCATGGACCAGATCAGAAACAAAAGGGAGGGAGTTTGAGCTTTATCTATAATGGTCTGTTTTAAGTAAATAATTTATATATGGCTTGTGCAATTAAGAGTTAGTCTCACCTCCCAAATCATAAAGTGACTATAATCAATATGGGTAAATGTGTAATCAAGTACCTAGGAAGTTAGGTGAGGCCACCTTTATTCTGTCAACCTTGGGGCTGTCCTCCACTCCACATTCCATGAAAGATAAAGTCATGCATGTGGTGGAGGGATTGGGATGTTTTCCAGAACTTTCTTCAGTCTGAACTCTCTCACATGATCTTGGGCTCCTGAACTGAATTTAGGTGTGAATATTCTTTAATAGTCTCATTCACTACAGAGTTCAAGTTAGTTACTATGGGACGAACATTATTTACTAAACCTTCCCTAAATTTATGACGTTTTATTCAGGCCAGTCCTTTTTCCATAAACATTAATTAATTTCACAAGTTACCCCAGTGAAAAACTGTGAACAATTTTAAAATCACAGATTTAAGAATTTTACTGTTGTGTATATTACTGACCTAATTTGATAGGTAGGAATCCAAACCAGAGAGAGAAAATGGCTTTCGTGAGAAAGAGTATAAGATCTCAAATGTCTGGCATTCCTAAGAGCATCAGTAGCACAAGTATTTTTATTTATTTATCTATTATTTATTTTATTTTATTTGTGTGTGGTACTGAGATTGGACTCAGGGGCATATTATACCTCTGAGCTACACTCTCAGCCCTATTTTATTTTTTTTTAATTTTGAAACAGGGTCTCACTAGGTTGCTGAGGGCCTCACTAAGTTGCTGAGGCTGGCCTCAAACTTGTAATCCTCCTGTCTCAGCCTCCTAAGTACTTTATTATTAAACTGCTGTAAAATACAAATGAAATTTGTCATCTGAACAATTTTTAATGTATAGTTTATTGGTGTTAATTGCATTCACATTGTGATGTGACCATCACTGCTAACCATTTTCAGATTTCTTTCTTTGTTGCAAAGCTGAAAATATCCACTAAAAATAACTACCCAAACCCTCCTCCACACAACCACTATTCTATTCTCTGTCTTTATGAGTATGACTACTTTAGTAACTATAAGTGGAATCATACAATATTTGTCCTGTTGTGACTGGCTTATTTACATCACATAATTTTATCAAGGTACATCCATGCTTCAGTGTGTCAGATTTTGTTCCTTTTTAAGACTGAACACTATTCCATTATGTAGATATACCACATTTGTTTCACTACCCATCCATTTGTGCACACTTGGATTGCTTCCATGTCTTGGCCATTTCAAATAATGACGCCATGAACATGTGTGTAAAAATACTTCTTTGAGATCCAACTTTCAATTCTTTTGTGTACATACACAGAAGTAGAATTGCTGGTCCACATGTGGCAATTCTTTGTAATACTTTGAGAAACTGCCTTACTCTTTGCCTTAGCAGCTGCATTATTGTACATTTTCGCCAACAATGCACAAAGGTCCTGATTTCTCTACATCCTTGGCAATACTTGTAATTTTATGGCTTCTGGAATTTTATTTTTCTTTTTGTATTTTATTTATTTACTCACTTATTGATTTATTTTGTATGTAGTACTAAAGATTGAACCCAAAGACATTCTACCTCCAAGCTACACTCCCAGCTCTTTTTATTTTTTGTTTGTTTTTGAAACAAAATCTTACTAGGTTGCTGAGCCTTGCCTGGGACCTGTGATTCTCCTGTCTTAGTTTCCCAAGTACTGGAATTGTAAACATGTTTCACCACTCCAAGAAAGCTTTTTGTTTTTATAGTAACTATTCTAATGGGTTTGAATTAGTATCTTATTGTGGTTTTGATTTATGTTTCCTTAATGTTTAACAGTGTCTAATACCTTTCATGTGCTTGTGGACCATTTGTATATCTTTTTTAGTGAAATGCTATTCAACATATTTGTCTTTTTTTTGCAGTACTGGGGATTGAACTCAGGGGTATTCTACCTCCGAGCCCTATTTTTTATTCTTTATTTTGAAACTGGGTCTCACTAAGTTGCGGAGTGCCTCACTAGGTAGCTGAGGCTGGCGGCGAACCCAGATCCTCCGGTCTCAGCCTCCGGAATGCTGGGATTACAAGTGGCTTCAACATATTTGTCTTTTTAAAAATTGCTTCTTTGTTATTGAGTTGTAGCAATTCTCTATGTATTCAAGATATTTGTTACTTACCAAATAACATAGTATTTGACTCTTTACTAGTGGCTGATAATGCTCTTTGATACTTTTGCAGTACTGGGGATTGAACTCAGCAGCATTCTGCTCTGAGCTATACTCCCAGCCCTATTTTTTATTTTTTATTTTGAAACAGGGTCTCACTAAGTTGTGGAATGCCTCACTAGGTAGCTGAAGCTGGCTGGGAACCCAGATCTTCCGGTCTCAGCCTCCCAAATTCTGGGATTACAAGCATGCACCACCACGCCCGGCTTCACTGTGGTTTTGATTTGTATTTTTCTGATGATTAATAATACTAAGTACTTCTTCATATATTTGTTGGCCATTTGTGATACCTAGTTTTTAAAGTATTGATGGAGTCCAATCTATTTTTCACCATCGAGGTTGTTCACTTTGTTGGCATATAGTTGTCATAGTACTTTTATAAAATTTTTATATCTATGAAAAATAAAGGAATATCTCTGTTCAATTTATGATTTTGATGGACCCTCCCTTTTTTCCTTAGTCTAGCTAAATGTTTGTAAATTTTGTTGATATTTTTGAAGAACCAACTATTGACATTGATTTTTCTCTGTCGTTTCTCTATTTTCTATTTTATCTCTATTCTGTTATATATTGCATCCTTTTGTATAGTTATGGTTCTTTAGAAAACTGTAACCAATAGGTAAATAGGTACAGATAGAGATAGAAATGTATTATGAAGAACTGGCTCATATAATCATAGACACTAAATCCCATTGTCTAGTATCTGCTAGCTAGAGACTAAGGTCAGCCAGTGGTATAGTTCTAGCCCAGTTTTAAATGCCTGAGATACAGGAGGCCAATGTGCATAAATCCTGCTTTAAGTCTGATGGTGATGGAACCCAGAGCATTGATATCTAAGGTCAGGAGAAGACAGATGCCCCAGCTCAAGCAGAGGGAGTGCAGGTGGCCTTGCTCTGCCTTTTTGTTTTATTTGAGCCCTCAGTCGATTGGATATGCCCATCCACAGAGGAGAGGACAATCTTCTCTACATAGTACACCAACTCAAATGCCAGTCTTTTCTGGAGACACCTTGACACACTTAGAGATAATCTTTTTCCAAACATATCTGGATATCCCTTTCAGGTTAACACATAAAATTCCCCATCTCACATTCTTCTGCTAGCTTTGGGTTAAATTTCTTATTGTGTTTCTGTCTAAGTATAAATTGAGGTTGTTGCTTTCTATTTTCCTTTTCAATGTAAACATAAATGTAAACAACTATAAATATCTTTTAGTGCTGTTTACATTGTATCCCATAAATTTTTATATATTTGCATTTGTCTCAAAATATTTTTTTAATTTCCCTTTCATTGTTTTCTGTGAGTCATTGGTTAAAAGTGTGCTGTTTAATTTCTACATACTTATGGATTTTTCTGTGTGCCTTCTGCTATTGATTTCTAGTTTCATTTCATTGCGAGCAAAAAAAGATATTTTGTATAATTTCAACATGTTTAAATTTGTTAAGAGTTTGTGTCATAGCATACAGTCTAACCTGGAGAATATTCCGTATGCACTTAAGAAAAATATGTGCTCTGCTGTTCTTAGGCAGGCTCTGTACATGTCTCCTAGGTCCAATTGTGGTATAGTGTTGTTTAAGTCTTCTACTTTTTATTGATCTTCAATCTCATATTGAAAGGGTGGTATTGAAGCTTCCTTCTATTGTTGTCAGGGCATTTTATGTTTCTGTTTAATCCTGTCCACATTTGATTTATCTATTTAGGAGATCAAATATTTTGTGTGTTTATGTTTATAATGATCATATCTTCTTGGTGCATTGATCCTTTTATCATTATATAGTGTCCTTTTTCTTCTGTTTTGTTTGATAATAGCATAGTGACTTCTGTTCTGTTTTGGTTATTTTCATGGTATATCTTTTTACTTTTAATCTAGTGCCTATTTATTGATCTCCAGTGAGTCTCTTAGCTGGGTGTGGAGGCACATGCCTCTAATCCCAGTACTTGACAGGCTGAGATAGAAGGATCTCAGGTTTGAGGCCATTTTCAGAAATTTCTTGAGAATCTCACCAATTTATAGAAGACTATGTTTCAAAATTTAAAAATAAAAATAAAATAAAAAGAGTTGAGGGTGTAGCTCAGAGAATGCCTCTGGGTTCACTATCCAGTAAAATAGACTAAAATAATGAGAGTTTCTTATATATAACATTTACTTGGGTATTTGGTGAAAAAGAAATAACCTCTTAAGCAATTTTTGCAGATTGGATTATACCAGGGAAGACCTTTACTAATGAGGCTAGTGTGAAAGTGTGTGTGTGTGTGTGTGTGTGTGTGTGTGTGTGTGTGTGTGTGTGTGTGTTTTCCAGGCCATTTCTAAGCATGTATGTTCTCTGGGCCTCTATGTTCTCCCCCGCCCTCCCCACCAAATCCTTCCTATGCACAGCTGCTTTTAAATGACTTGTATTCCTTAAAAGCCTCATGCCTGCTTCTTCTCAGAGCCTTAGATATTCTAAGTATATCCTCTGCCCATAATCTCTTGCCTTTAGGAGCCCATAGGCCAGAGTTGCCCATAGCTTGTATGCTATAGTGTCTGCTGTTCTTTTCAGTGGCCTCCAACCTGATATTCAAAACACAGCACTATTCCCATCAGCTCTTCAAGTTAGGTGAGAAGAAACTCTTCCTTTTGGCAGTCAATGGACAGGGTAGACCACTGGAAACCAGTTGCTTCCTCCTGACAATGTTGTGCCAAGAAAGGGGTAGAATACTCAAGCAAATATGTGTAAAAATTTCCTACAATATTGTGTGTGGTTTTTTTCTTGGTTGCTGCCAATACTTAACTGTTTCTAAAGTTCCCATGAAGCTATTGTGGTCAACATGGTGTCATTTACCTTGTGTTTCCATGAGGGAACAAAGATGGGTTCTTCCTAATCCATCAGCACTCAGGTGTCATTTTCTGTGCTAGTATTTACTAACAGTTTTCTGTAGTTAATTTACTCCCTCTCATTAACTCTAAAAGGTGCTACACCATTCAAGTGAAGAGTAACCTCTGGCCTCCTTGATGTGGTTAAGGTATTAACGATGGCGCAGTAGTATAAATCAAATTAGTTGTGACCTATTACTAGTAAATTTGGGGGTTATAATTTATCAAGTCACAATATTTGTGATTTTCTTTAGGAATTCTGCTGCACACATTATTTGATAAGGTCTTTATAACTCAAGTTACTGAAAGGTATCCTACATATAAGGGATGTTCAAAACTTGATGACCACCATGATGATACTTGTATAGTCTGTCTCCCCATGAGCTACACCACAACCAACTGGTTACAGAGTTGACTTGTAAGAATGAATGTGGTTTCAAAGTCTTTAACACCTAATGGAGAAAAACTACCAATCTCCTATAAATAACTACTGTTTCCCCTCTAGATCCTTAGAAGAATATAAATATTTTGTCTTTGAACCACTATCAATCCTAGAAGAGTGGAATAAAGGAAATTGAAATTTAGTTTCCTGCAATCAGAAATACCCATCTTCCTGCCTTAAGAAATGCTAATTCTTGAGGAAATGATCCATTTGCTTGAGATTGGTTACCTATTTTGCATCTCCTCAAGTATACTATTCTAGCCCATCTTATTACCTTGATTCTTAGATACTTACTTTTCTGGATCGAATTTTAAACTCCTTGAAGAAATTAACATACTGTAATAATTCTCTTGCTTCATATCTATTTATTCAAGAAGGCACGGTAAGTTCTTCATGCATTTCCATCAGTCCTTTCAATTCTCACCTCCCCATATTATGTCCCATCTTATGAAGGCATGCCTTTGTGTTACCATTCTGCTTAAAAGCTCCACATAACCTGTTGGGTAATGATCACGCTCTTTCATGATCTCTATAGTTGAGTTTCATTCCATGTTTCCACATTTATTTTTCACTAGTCCTCTTCATGAATCCCATATTCTCTGTGATTGCACTTGTTTTTAGACCTTACATGTTATTTTTTTCCTCGATCTCCCACCCTAATCATTCCTTATACCAAATTGAGAATTATTTTGTCATTTTTAAATCTGACCTCCTCCCTTAATCTCTACTCAAATACTGTATCCCAAATGTGTTCTGACTTCTATAGTCCCACACGGTAGCTGTTCCTGTACCTTTTACATTTGGCACTATCAATATACGTTCTTGGCATATGAACTTCTTACTATCTATATACTATATTCTCAACTAGATTGCACAGTTCTCAAGGCCATGAAAACTACCAATTGTTTTATTGCTGCAGTGCTCTCAGAAACACGTCCTTGCAATCACCAACCTGTGTTGTTATGATGTTCCTTGATCACAAGAGCGATGGTGGAAAGGGCAATGATGATGTTTGTAAGCAATGTTCATAAACATGTACTTGAACATTTAAGTAAAATTTTATAGGTCAAAGTCAAGGGCATTCTCTACATGTTCCTTTCATACCTGCTGGCTATTTTTTTTTTTTTTTTTTTAGTATTTTCCAGGAAGTTTTTGGATTTTAAAAGTTTCTTGGCTATTTTGAAGAATATTTACATTCTGTTATTTAATGGGTCAAAGGAAGTATGATCTCAGAGTTAATTGTTCTAATTATGCTTCCTTTGGGGACTTATGAATAGCATCATGTTGACTCTGTCCACAGAGTCATCATCATAATCAGGTTGATATTACTTTTCTTCTTTGTCTTTAACCTCTTACCACTTTTACTTGCTTGGATTTTATAGAGAAGGGAGATGAAGGAAAGATTTCCCCAGTTTTCAAAGAGCCTGTCAGGGAGGAAAAAGTGTGAGTTGTCTTTTTGAGGAAAGAGTTTCTCAAAAAGAGTATTTTTACTGTTTTCAAAATGTTCAGGTTTTTTTTTTTTTTCAAAATTGAGAATATGCTGCTAATGTCTTTATTGTACAGGTCTACGGGTAAAAGTGTCATGCTGGTTGCTACTGCATTCTACTCATGTGCTAATAGGGAAGATCTCCCCATAAGTTTACTGAGTGGTGTGCTCAGTCTAGGAGTAAGAAGATGTTCCTGAAGTATTTGTGAATGATTGTCTCTGGTGCTTCTCTCAGTATTTTTGCAAACTAAGAGGGAAAGCTATCTATGATCTAATGAGTAGTACTGGAAATCAGTGGGCTCCTGCATTGAACTGAGCCTTGGTGGTGGTAGGTAGTTGTTTGAGCAGAACCATTTCCACATAAGATTTTGGACTGAGCTTCTTCTCCTTCCCAAACTGCCACATTCCTTTTCTATGTGACCTTGGGCATAGGAAAACGTAAGTTTGGGAGCTCATGAATTTGTGTTTTTTCACATTGCCAGGAAACACACATGTATTTTACCAAGAGAGGTACAGTAATGTAATAACTTGTAGGAGGTGAATAATTGGATGTTTTTTTTTTCCCCCACTCTTCAGTCCATACCTGAAAAATCTGTTAAAATACAATTTTGAAATTAATGGGCTTTTCTTAATAAAATTGTATTATTTTTTCTCTCTGAGAATATATTAAGTAGTTTTAAAAGTTTAGCTTAGGGCCAATCATGACCTACAAAGAGAATTTCTCATTTTAGATTGTTTGAAAGTGAATAAAAACAAATGAAACAAACCACAAAGTAAAACAAAAGGAATATCTAGGCTCTAAAATAACAGAACTATTAGCACTTCACCCAGTGTACCTCTAATTTGTAAAAAGAACCCCGCAAAGACATTTTGAATCAATTTTTAAGAAGAAACTCTAATCTTAAGTATGCCTTCTAAAAAAATGAAAACATTCTCCAGATGTCAAGATTAAATGTGTTTATTTTTAAGTTAGTGAATACAATGGTATATTAGATACCAGCACTCCAAGCTACACCTATGAATTTGCCTCTAAACCTTCACACATTGTCAAGTTTCCATTCCTCTATCATTTCACCACTGGGCCTTCTATTTCTAGCAAAATCATAGTTCATATTTAAAAAAAGAAAAGAAAGAAAGATTGGTCACCATATTGTGCTTCCAGTGCCCAAGAAGGATCTTAAATGTCTCAAATAAGTGTTTATTGGTTTTAGTAAAGGGGAAGAAATGATAAAGTGAGCACTAGTAATGGCACTATCAGAAGAGAAAGAACAGAATGCAGATTAAAGGAAGCATTTTAAGCTGGACTAGTCAGTTTCTCCTCAGTTAAAAATCCACATATATCATGGATATGAAGTCAAAGTGTTCAATTTGTGGGCCACACACTTAAGCGTGTTGGCTAGTACATTGTTTGCACTGAAACAGAAGCAATACAAGTTTTATGTTCTACCATTACACTTCCAGGTTTTTCACTTATGAATATACCTGCCAACCTAATGATTCTTGCATGCATTAGAGTTTGCTTTTTTTTTTTGTAGAGTTAAGTTTATTTCCCCCATCCCTCCCACTCCCGTAAACGTTGCAATGCGAACTCTTTGCCCAACTTGAAGAGAATGTTGCGAAGGACAGCTCTGTGCCACCTCAGGACAGGAATCTCCTGCCCCCTTCCCCAGGCTACAGATGGATCAGTAGCATTGATCACATCTCATCTTACATGCAAACAGACACTGCTCCCTTAATTTCCCCATGCCAGAGGCATACGAGTTGGCAGGTATGCATACAAAAATGGAATTAAAATGAAAAAGAAAGAAAAGAGAAAACGAAAAGGAAAGAAAAATCGTTCTTGCTAAAGCCTATATTGTCCTAGAAGGAATCCATTGCTTTGAATTCACTTAAAGCCTGCACAGGCGAAATGTGTTTCTTTTGAGAACCCCGTCTAACTCGGGTCTGGAATTCTTCAGGCTTTTCTCTCTTCACCAGGGGCTTCTTCTCGGGAGCCTTCATCTTCCAAGACACAACGGGTGAGTTGACAGCTGCTGTCCCATAGACCTTCTGGTATTTGGTTGAGGCCACATAGGAGGCTTTCACCGTGAGGACCACGGCATTCATCAGGTTTTTAGCTGCCTGGATAAGTGACGTTGCACTGTCCAGCTAGAGGGAGAGAAAAACAAGATACACCTCAGTTAATCCAGGCCCCAATTCATAAGACAGTGGTGCAGTTAAATCAACGTTTTACTTGTGCAAGCAAACAGTCTTGCCGAAAATAAGCAAATTATCGCAAGATAAGGTGATGACCTAAATCAGCCACCTGTCTTCTCCTATCTCTGATCTCAAAGGAAACAAACAAATGGTTTCTCTGTGATATATAGCTATCTGAAATCCCAATACCATTACAGAAAATCCCTTTTTAAAGCATATAAGAAATACCTATGTTTTCTAAAGAAAAACATTGTATTAGGCTAATTAGTAATAGTGACAGTTACTCAAATGTTTGAAAAGCATTTATAGCAGGCACTAAAAAATAAAAAAGGTTATATTAGGTTCCATTTACTTTTTTGGCCTTGCTTATGGATGTACCTTTCTATCTATAGACTCTTTCTATATCCTGACCTCAGTTTTGGTGAGGATTAAAGAAGCTAAGAATCAGAACCACACATGGGTAGTCTGGATTTTATTTTTTTAGCTTGCTGTATCCATTAGTTTTACTATCCCTAGAACATAAATATATCTCCTATAAAATAGCAATATCTCTGTGTGTCAAAATCTTATAGGTTAGACAACATTCAGTAACAGTAAGACCCCAATATCTATGGGTTAATGAAATATTTAGTACTTACTCTGTTCCAAACACTTTGTGTAAGAATTTTTCAAGCATTTTCCCATTTAACTCTCACAACTCTTTCAAGTAGGTATTATCATTTTACGATGACAGAGATGGTCCAGTAACTTGCACAGGTTTAGGTAGTTTAAGTAATGGAATCCTAAAGACTAGACTACTGTTGGTCCATACTACCACTCTATTGAGTAGGACAGCTTACAAAAATGCTATAAATCAGTGGGTGTTAGTGGCATATGCCTATAATCCCAGTACATGGCAGGCTAAGATAGGAGAATCGCAGGTTCAAGACTAGTGTCAGCAACCTAGCAAGACCCCGTTTCAAAACAAAGACAAACAAAACTCCAAATAAAATTAAAAGGGCTGGAGGTAGGATGACCCTGGGTTCCAGCCCAGTACCAAAGGTGGGGGGGGGGGTTATATTACCAGTTGCAAAATTACAAATAGATTTAGAGGCCCATCACCAAACCAGGTATTTTTTTAGGCTACCTCTTTCCTGTTTTTAACTACTTAAGACAGTGTACTACACAATGTATACTAGGCCATTCAATATCTGTTTCAAACTTCTTCCCGTTTCATTGCCTGAGCCACAGATGCTGGAAAAGCTAAAAAAAACATATTTTTCAGACTCCTTTTTGGCCAGGATTCCATATGTAATCTAGTGAAAGAAAAACAGCTGGACTGTGAATCTTACTCCAGCCTCAGGGGGGGAGCACAGTTTGACTATTCATCAAACTTGTCGCATTATCAAAAAAGGAAGGGTGTCTGTTACAGTTAAATATAAAAACCAAGGAAGTTCTTAGGCATGCCATACCTTGTTATTGAGACTGCTTGTTGTAAAACCTAAAACATGGCCTGTAGCTGCATTAAATAATGGGAATGAGGCACAGAATTCTCTGAGGGCTAGGTGACTGGCAAAGTATTTAACCTGAGAGACAGTAAACCCAGTGGCTAGCCTATCTGATGGGCAGGCATTTGCTTTAGCTTGCTATCATTTCTTGTGACCAAAATGTGTCCCATGCAGTGACTGAGTCAATAGAAGTTGAATCTATCACCTCTGTGGCTTTTCTTTGTTCCATTTTTTCTCTATGAAAGCTAAAAATACTGTTACACTGGGTTAAAAAAAAATTATGATGATCAAATGGGATCAATTCTTACATCTCTCTCATACATACAAAAAGCTCATAGAGATTCTGATCAATAGGAAAACAAAGGGAGATGTGTTGTACATCTTGCACTACCCAAAAAAGTGATGCTTTACCATTAAAAATATATTTTACTATTAAAGATTAGCACCATATTGACCATATTTGAGATTCAGTGGACATATAATTGACTCCCTTGTGAATTAATTCATCCGAATGTTTAGAATAACCTCCTTATTTCACTTTACCCCACCTATTACACTACACAAGGTTCACACATACCAACCAATATAATTGCTTACCTATCATGTTTCTTTTATATAGCCTAAATTCCTAAAGCTAACTATAAAAAAGCAAATTCTGGATTATTTATGTTAACAAGAGAGAAGCCAAGCATGGATTAGTGAGTGCAGTGATTCTTAGCATATGGCCCTTAAACCAGCAGTGTCAGTATCACCTGGAAAATTGTTATAAATAGAATTCTTCAGGACCCATTTAATGCTTGTGGAATCAAAAACATACAGTGCTGTTTTTAACTAGTCATCCAGGGGATTCTGACACATGCCAACATTCGATAAACGTTGGATTAATGAAACCCAAAGACTATCTGAAGGCTTATTTTATCCAATGACTTCAGAACTTCACCATAGGCAACTTTGGTAATATCATAGCTAGTTATCTGACTGAATTGCCCTTTTTTTTTTTTTTTTTAATCTTTCCCACCATACCCCCAGGTAGAAGTAAAAATAATGAAGGACAGAGATGACACAGCAAAATGTTGGGACAATTAGGAGCAAATCAGTCATGACTTCTGTAGAAGCTAGAAAGTTCCCTGTCTCCCCCCCCCCACCTTATCCAATTGATAGTTTCTTGAAAGTCTATCAGGTTTCAAAAATGAAGAATATTCATAAAGTTAGTTAATTATATTCTGTTCTATGGGTAGAACAATATTATCAGGGGTAGTTTTGTTGTCTACTTTGTGGTAATAGAATAGAATTAGTCAAAATAGAGCAAGGCAAGGTTTGTCTATTATATTATTAAATGGTTCCTGGAGAGTGAGTCTTGGATCCAAAGAGAGGGATACAAGTAATTTGGAGGTTTTTACCACAGATTCCATTTTCAGATAGATGGTGTCTAATTCTGCAGCAAAAATATGAGAGCCTGTCTCTTCTCCAGAACCCATTTGCTCTCCCAGCCTGATGCAGGAATCCTGTGAATAGACCTAACACATTGGATGAGAGTGAGACAGCTCTGAAATCTGAAGCCAGTGATCTCATTCAAGCTACCTGCTAAGGCAGATCCTGAGTTTGTGGCAAGGCAAAGTGAGAAGGTGAAAGATCCAGCTAACTAAAAATTACACATAGACAATAAGCTCCATCTAAAAGTATTAATACAAAGCTGGGTGTGGTGGTGGATGCTTGTAATCCCAGTACTTAGGAGGCTGAGACTGGAAGATCTGGGTTCACAGCCAGGTTCAGCTACTTAGGTAGTCTGCAACTTAGTGAGACCCTGTTTCAAAATATAGAATAAAAAATAGGGCTGGGGGTATAGCTCGGAGAGAGAATGCTCCTGGCTCCAATCCCCAGTACCAAAAAATATAAACTATTAATACAAATGTGACTTTAAAAAAATGAATTCCCAAAGTATAAATTTCACCCATTGCCCTTGACCCACTTTTTAAATTTAGATAATTATAAACTTGATAAAAATTGTTTTTTATTTAAAAATGGATGTATTTCTGCTTGCCAAAATGGCACCAAGACCTAGTTTCCAATTGGCAAGTTTTCACTATTCACTCCTATAAAAAGACATTAAAAATAGCAAATTTATATGGCAAGAATACTTTTATACAGGTTTAGGAATACTTGTTTATCATAACTGCATCCTATTTTTTGACTTATATTGTTACTGTGGCATTTTCATTATTAAAACTTAAATTAATATTTAAGTTTTAATAATCAATGTCATTAATTGAGCACTTACTAGGTATCTTAGTTCTTTTGATTATATTATACAACTAATTTTCAAAATTCTTGAAGTAGAAATTATTACTATCCTCATTTTATAGGTGAGGAAACTGAACTTAGAGAGATAATGTAATTTACTTCTGCAGTAATAAAGTAGCTGGGCACCGTGGCACACATCTGTAATCTTAGTACTTGGAAAGCTGAGACAGGAGGAATGCAGGTTCGACACCAGCCTTATAAATTTAGTGAGATCCTGCTTTAAAATAAAAATAAAATAGAACTGGGGATATAGCTCAGAAGTTGAATAGCCCTGGGTTAAATTCCCAGCACTGATAAATAATAATAATAATAATAATAATAATAATAATAATAATAATAGTAATAATAGTAGTTAAAGTAAGGATTAGGACCAATATCATCTTTCTCCAAAGCCCACCATCTGAACCTCATTTCACAGCATTGTTCCTCCAGAGCATTATTTAATTCCTGGAGCCTTGTTTTTCAGTCACTACTTAGTCAGTCAAAATGAACCTGTTTCTATTTTCTCTTCTTGTGCTGGAAGCCTATCCTTCAACCTTGTAATATCCTCTTAACATCGTGTCTGTTGGGAGAGTGTCTTCATCTTACCTGGTGTGCAATTCTCAGTCCTCTCACTCACATCCACAATTCTCTGCCTAGACCTTCTGGTCTTGGGTTAGTTCCCACCTAATGCTTAGTCCTTCCCTGTGGGCCTTAGGGCTGTCTTTCTGGCTTGGATTCACCCTCAGAGTGTGAAGTCTGATCTCTGCTTATTTCTTTAAAGCTTGTCCAGACTCTTTGAAGCACATTTACTACTCAGCTCTACCCAACAAGTTGGACCATTAGGCAGGGCTCAGCTACTCCAATTAGAGCTCTAAACCTTTATCCGGGCTTGTCTTGCTAGCTTTCAAATGGCCTCAAAACACAATCACATCTCGCTCATTCCTCAAGCCAGCCTGTGTCGCCTAGCTGTCTCTGATGAAAAGACCAATCTTTTCCTGTTCAGGATTTTACCATTTCTTTTAGAGATTTCAGTTAAGTTTCTATATCTAATTTAAGAGAAACTGTTCATTTTCTGCTAATTTTAAGAACAAAAGCCTACAAACATTTAGCAGATGAGATCACAGGACAGAATCTAGAACAGCTCCCCAAGTCTCATTTCTCTCACTCAATCTCACAAACACCCCTGAGACTGGTAATAGTGTTATGCCAGTTGGGATTTAGAGGCTCCATAGCTTGTCCAATGTCACTCTAAAAATAAGTGATGAGACCAAGATTTAAATTCAGGCAACCTAACTCCAGAGCCATGCATGGAAGGAGACTCCTCAGTCCAAAATTCTATGGAGCTCTGCCTGACATATTCTCTGTCTTCCATCCCATCAGTGCCCTAATCATAGAAATTAGAATTCTCCTAATTCTGTCACTATTCTTTGAAAATATCAAAGTACTATTTTAAAAGAGGCAACAGATGTTTCCTCACATCTTGTTCTATTACAGTCCATGAAAAGCAAATAAGGGTGAGAGCTGTTTCTATACAATGTTTTCTGGCTTTTTTAATTTTATTTTTTTCCCCAGACTCTGCTCTCACTCTTCTTCTTCACCCTACTCACCTTCTAATAGGAAGTCAAATTTCTCTTTCTGTATATCATCCACGTTATGTGTTTGGAATGAAGGGATGACTTTACTGGATTGTGATCCCCCCGCCCTGTGAGTTAATCAATACTCGTGCCAATTACCTACAATTTCCAAGCTGAAATGTGCTTGAAATGCCTGTCTTAGAGCTTATACCATCAGCTGGACATTCCTGGAGCTCTGTTTCTTTAGTTTCATGCTATTTTGTTAAAGTTGAACTTATATTACAATATGAATTACGTTTCAATAGAAACAGAATGTGATTGCACGAGTCAATCTCATGCTTTCCAAAGACAGGAAAGTTGAGATGCCACCATGCTGAGTTTAACTCTGGGCATGCTGAGTTCAAGGCATCTGTGTTACAGCTAGGTGGAATTATCAAAGGGACCATTATAATTAAGGCGGTGACTTTTTTTTTTTTTTAATCTTCGTTTCATGAACTGTTGTTCTAAATACTATAAGTATGTAATATGTAATGTATGTCTAGTTATCTTTTTTCTTCCTTCATATTCCTTGTGTATTATTTTTTACAAAGAGAGACAACAGAATGTTAAATGGAATATTAAATCCCTTCTCTCTCCCCAGGTTAAAAAGTCTAATAATTTACTAAAAATTTTCTTAGCATAAGACTTTCAAGATAAAAATATCCTTTTAATAACCTAAGACATGACATCATCAAGAACTATCTTATATTTGAATAGAAAGAAGCTTTAGGTATCTAGGGGGTAGTTATGTAATTAACAATCCTTCATCCTTCATGATGATGTTGAACTCCTGGGGCAAACTAGCAATTGATGTGCTTGCTTTATAAAACAAAACCCAAACCAAACAACCTAGGAATGTTAAAAAATGCAAAATAATGTAAAAGGGTGGATAATCTCTTGGATTAACTACATATCACATAGTAAATGTCTCAAGATATTAATCTGCAAGGGCCAGGCATATAATTACAGAAGAAAATTAGAATCACACTTCATACTCTGCATTTATCTACTTGCAATACGCATGTAGAGAAAGATCCATTTTCAGATTGTATGTCTATTTTCAAAAAAGCTGACTGTTTATTTCCAAGAATTAATGAAACATAAATGCCAGGTCATGGAAATTCAAAGTAAAAACCAATCTGTTACTGGATTAAAAATAATGCAAATGTCATGGGACTACTGGATGAATTAAACAGACTAAAAGAAGCCAAATCATTTTGGAAGGTGGTTTCGAAATATAAATACTAAGAAGCATGCCTTGGCTACTTTGAAAGACATAGAAATGCCTGGAAGAAGGAACCCATTCCCATCTGGGCCAAAGCTATTTTATTTTCATCATCTTAAGTCAGAGCTAATTAGCACCAAGTATGAGAATGGTAAACTATTTCCCCCCAGTATAGGAATAATGTAGCTTAAATATATAGGAGCAATAAGTTTCTTTTTTATAATGGGGCTATCCTACACATTTCAAGGAAGAAAGCCGTGATAGAAGAATTGACAATAAATTGAAAGCAAACACCTCGAGAAAACTGGAATCTTTCTGCAGGAGTTGGCCATTTATTTATATTTAAACTATTATCTCTCCAAAAGGAGTCACAAATTGCTTGCAGGGGGAAAAAAAATTTTTTTTTTCACTACAAGTCAGCTTTGCAGTTAATGAATGGAAGGTTAGAAACCTAGAGCATTGGAGCCTATTATCTGCCAAGAGGAACATTTCATGTTTAAAAAATCCATGAGGCTTTGAAGAGGTATTTGATCTCCTTAGAAGCTGTGATACATTTGAAATACCTTGAAATATCTGCCTACTTTTTTCCAGAGTCTGTATCAATAACACTTTACAAAAAAACTCTAGCAAGTCCAGGGCAATAAATAACTCAAGCAAACAAAGACACAGTGAAAGGGTCCAGCCTAATCTTATCTTTCCCGACTTCAGTCACCTCAGGATGTTTATACACTTGCAAAAAAAGACATTTCTTTTATGGCAAGCCCTCATTTCAGTGCTCTGGTCCACTTGCTCTTCCTCCTCCAACATCAACAATGAAGGAAGTTAGCAAAGCTGGATTCCCTCCTCTTAAGACAGTGACGAAGGTGAGGACAGGGCAGCAATTTGCCAGTTACCCTTACAGTGTCCATGGCAGGCATTATTAATCAATCACGGCACTCTGCTCCCTCAGAATCTGCTAAGTGGCATGGAAAAGGAAACATTTCCTTCCCTCCTCTGAGAGGTCGTGTTTTGACAGCATTCTTAAAAACAACTTGATACACATCCATCCATTGTACTTCTACTTCTATATTTATATCCACTTATTAAATACCTTTTGCTTTTATTGCGACCCATCACATCACTGACAAATATATTTCCTTCGAAAGGGTTGCTGCATTAACTCTTTTGTTTCCACAACTAATTTTGCAGAATAGATCATGTGCCCCCCCCTTTTTTTCCATACTGACCATATTATGAGCTTCCAATTAATGAAATCATTAATGAGAGGACACAGACATGAACAGAAGTACAAAGCACTTGAGTGGGTGATTTTAAATTAGGGGACAAAAATGAGCTGCTGAGATTAACAAGCACAGTATTTGAGGTGAAAATGCCCATCACTGTTCTGTTGTAATTACTGTTAAAAAAATGCATTTAAAATTACTATGAGAACATGTACTCATAACAAGTGCCACAGGATAACACCTGAAAAGGTACTAAATCTCTAAATCTCGGGGCATTTCTATTTGATTGCTAGGTCTTGCTGAGCAAATATTTTACAGCTTTAAGGAGTTGATCAATCAGGATAAAAAGGAGGACAAGAGGGCTGTTGTTTTTCTGCAGGGCTTTCTTGAGTGAGGCAGAAAGGCAGCTGGTGCTGTACCAATGTGGAAGGGCCAGTTGTTAGGAAATCTGTACGTAATGGCTCAAGATTAAATTGGCAAAGACCTTAGCAAAAAGGCACTGCGATCTCAGTCAAGCTAAGGAAAAAATCTCCAGAGCCTTGCTGAGATATTTGCCAATTGGTTCTCAGGTAACTTTCTCAATTGGACATATTTCTGTCTTCGTTTTTAATTCATTTAGGTTAGGTAGCAGCGCTTCATAGTCGGCCAGTTCACTGATTAACTGTCTTCATTTGCATTTTTTCAATTATAGGTAAGTAAACCTTGGGGACTCCCATGAAGGCTTAATTACAGTCAACAAATTTCCTAAATATGGCTTAAAGCCATTTTTCCCCACTATTAATGGAAGAACAATTTTTGCTGAACCCAAAACAAGGCATTCTTGATAAACTTGGAATCTCAAAGAGAGAAGGGAGTATTGAGTTACAAATAAGAATACCTGTTCATCTAGCCTCTCTTTTCTGAATTTCTTCCCTTTCTTGCTTCCTTTCAGCTCCCTCAATTTCCCCACACTTCAGGATCTCCTGGCCCAGAAATCTTCTCTAAATTGCTTCCAAACAAAAGAACCATAAGGAAATAAGTCCAGCAAGGGGAAGAAATGTCAATTGATTTTTAGACACCCACCATAATTAAGAGATATTTCTGGGCAAAGAGACAGTCTTTATGTCATAGAAATACGCCATGCATTAACTGTTGATCATGTCATCTCTGATTATCTGTGTCATGTTTCATTTCTTTACTCTGCAACCTTTATGTCTCATAACTCTTCAGGAAGATAAGTAATGCTTCTCTCTGCCTGTCCCGTAGTAAAGCATATGACTTCCATTTTCAGCATTCTCCCTTCCCAAGTGTCATGAGCAGGAAACGGGGTTAAGATGAGCCCTTGTGCAAAAACCCAAGAGAAATTAAACTAAATGGATCCACTCATGGAGCCCATACAAACCTTTGTATGAATGCAGTATCTGCTGATAAGGGCTGAGGCTATTTAGCAACTTGCAAAATCCCCTCCCTGCATGCAAACCACCCTCATTACATGGAGAGTAGGCGACAAGAGTCAAGAGCCACCAGTTTGTGCACTGACTAGTGGAGGACTGTGCCCGGGGAGTGAGCGCAGATCTTCTTCCCCTCTCACCACAGGAATCGGGTCATGATGTGGCACTATGCATATGATGGGGAAAGTAAACTCCTATCCATCCCAAGCCCCTTTCCCCTCATTGTGGGTGTGGAAAGAACTAGTCAAAGCCTCTGTTGTTGCCAGGTTTTAGAGAAAGAGATAGGGAGGAAAGGAAAAGGGAGGAGTGGAAGAGATCCTGACCCCAGCGGGTGCGACTTCTCCTTCTCCTTCATGTGCTACCCTCTTCCCCATCCTTTTCTTCCCAGTCCTGCACATTCTTATATTTATGCTATGCCTGCTGCCTCCTCACTTCCCCTGTCTTTTCTTCACTCATAGTGATGAATGCTTGGCACAGGATTTAAAGCCCAAATTCAAGTCCTGATTGGACTGATCACTATATGTATCGGGCGCCCCAGGCTGAACCCTCAGCCATGAGGCCCCAATAAAAGACGCTGCCTGAATGTTGCTGGTTCGAACCTCTTTTATTATCTCTCTCTCTGTGGGATCAAGGGGATTGCACAAGCGATAACAAACACCGTACAGAGGTCGTCTTCCTAACTAGTGCTTTTCCAACAGACTTCCAATAACCCCTCTCTCTAGCAACCCGTCTTCCACCAGCAACCCACAATCTTTCTTCCCAGGACTTCCCCAACAACCCAGCCAACCTCTTTCCAACCGCTTCTTCTTCCCAACCATTTCCTCCCAGAACTTCTCCCAGCAACCCAGCCCAGCAACTTCCCAACCAGCCTTTCCCCAGCAGCTCTCTCTAGGCGAGAGGTGGAGGCTCTTAAAGCTGCGCAGGGCCTAAGCCACGAGACGTCTCATACAGCTCTCACCTGGGCCAGCCACGAGTCGGGTGTGCTGGTGCATGCGCTCTGGCGTGGGGCAGCCCCAGAATGTTTTCCACCTGTAGCTGCTTCTGGCACTTTACCAGGCACCATCTAGAGGCGAGGTCTAGCCGGCCGAACTAGGCCCCCGACAGCATGATCTTGGATTATCTAGTCAATTTCAAATTCACCATTAAACTAAAAATGGAAACAGCTCTAAGCTGGGTGTGGTGGTGCACACCTGTAATCCTGGCTACTTAGGAGGCTGAGGCAGGAGGATCAAGGCCAGTCTGAGCAATGTAACAAGACATGGTCTCAAAAAAGAAAAAAAAAAAAAAAAAAAAGGGCTGGTGACTAGCTCAGTGGTAGAGTGCTAC
Source organism: Graphiurus murinus (assembly GCA_004027655.1). Lineage (NCBI taxonomy): Eukaryota > Metazoa > Chordata > Mammalia > Rodentia > Gliridae > Graphiurus > Graphiurus murinus. The sequence continues at coordinate 29,552 of PVLC010018781.1, forward strand.
TGGGTTCAATCTCCAGTAGTGTGTGTACACACACACAATATCTCCTTTTAGGATTATTATTTTTGTTGCATGTGTGGTACTAGGAATTGACCCACACCTCAGCCCATTTAATTTGAATTTTTTTTAAAGCAGATTCTAAGTTACTGTAGTCTGCCCTTAAACCAGCAATTCTCCTAATTCAGCCTTCAAGTATGGGAGTACAGGTGTGCCCTGCCTTCTCCTGCTCCTTCCTAGGATTATTGCTAGGTAAATGAGATACTATCCTTAAAGCTGAGTGCCTGGCACATGGTGAGCCCAAAATAAATCTTGACTGTCACTATTATTCTGATCTATCTTTTGTCAAATCACCCTTTGGATCCAAAAGTGGCCCTTTACATTTTATATGTCTCTACCTCCTCCTTTTTACCTTCTCTATTTAAGTATTTAAGTTGTCCCACAGCCAGCATTTTGGACTCTCATTAACTCTCCCTGTACTCAAAATTTGCTCTCAATGCCTGGATATTATACTTTTAATACACTGAGGTAAAGAAATAGAGAATCTCAGGAGGAAATAGGGAAAAAAAAAACAAACAATAAATATACCATCTAGCACTACTGAGTCCTTTGGAATAAAAGGCAAATCAAGATTCAGTGCACAAAAAGATGGGGTGGGGTATGTAAAACTGTGATACCTAAAGTACCTAAGGACTTTAGGGCTTGGTTGGAAAAGGACTGATCATACAAAAGCAAGATGACTTTACTAGGAAATGGAGAAAACAAATGTAGCCTGGGAAAATATGTTTTAAAGACCTAATTTGGGAAGCATCAAAAGAAATAATCCATGTGAAATATATTACACAGTCACCTAAAGGGCCTAAGATTTCTGAATTTCAAACTATGCATTTTGGCATAGATAGTATTTCTATATACATTTTTACTAAAAAGAAAATAATGTTACCTGGGAAAGGTAACACCTTAGTTCATTCAATTCTCAGTCTATATTGTCAGACCAAAGTTGAGATCCCTAGCTACCTAAAAAAACAAAAAAAAACAAAAAAAACTGGAGTCTGTCTTGTGAGGGTATATCAATGAAGGCAAACCCCTGTGTTTATCTCCATGAAAACAAACACTTGGTACTCTAGCCTTATTTCCTAAATATTGAGACTTATTTTTGCTACAAAATGAGTTACAAATACATAATTTTTCATCTTCCACTCATACTTGACTCATTGGAACTAGGATACCATCTCTAGCTAAGACTGATTTTATCTCATCTTTTGAATCTACCAATAGATTCCCAATATTAAATCTACCAATTTTTTAAGCATATTTGAATATCTCATCACATATATGTCCCATCTCAGAATATAAGCACACCAATCATGCTGCTTTTTATTTTTTTTCCTACTGCAAACACATTTGTTAACCAAATGAGATAGCAAAGGTCAGGTTCTAAGAATAGAACTTCCAAAACATTTAGTCAAAATCTAAGAAAGGACATTGCCTGTGCTAATGCCCATAAAGGTCGGGAAAGAATCAGAAGTAGAACAGGCACCAATCAATGGGCATCTTTAAGACAACCTATCCTTGTCAATTCTCTAAGCCTTAGTGAAGCAGTGAAGGAGGGGTGGTTTCTGGTGTCACACTCCCTGACCACCTTATTGGTGCCCTTACTAGACATGCCCAATCAATCACAGCCCTCCTTCTACTAGACACTCTCTCAGAATTTCTCTGTACAGCCCAGTCCAACAACAGCAATTGAGGAGAGTTAGCAGCAGTCAAGATGGAACCCATCTCCTGTGCCCCCTGTGGGCCTTCTAACTACACATACGGGGCTGCATAGAAGGTTCTGCTTTGATTCATGTCCCCTGTGCAATCAGGTTTTAGTTAAAAATTATAACAGTTCTCCTTATTCATGGTTTTGCTTTCCACTGTTTCACTTACCCATAGTCAATCTCAGCTTGAAAAGTTTACATAAAAATTCCAGAAATAAACAATGTTTTAAACT
>PVLC010018782.1:0-31641 GCA_004027655.1 Graphiurus murinus
CTATTAGTCCTCTGTCAGAGTAGGTACAAAAATCACATGATCATCTCAATAGAAACTGGAAAAGCATGTGATAAAATTCAACACCCATTCATGTTAAAAACACTGCATAAAATATGAATAGAAGGAAGGTACCTCAACATCATTAAGACAATATACAATAAACCCAAAGCCAACATCATATTGAACAGTGAAAAACTGTGGGAATTCCCTTTAAATCAGGAACAAGACAAGGATGCCTGCTATCACCACTCCTTTTCAGTATAGTTCTTGAGACCCTTCCGGAGCAATAAGACAAGAGAAGGATATCAAAGGATTTCAAATAGGAAAAGAAGAATTAAAATTATGTTTATTGGCAGATAAATTATCCTATATCTAAAAGACCCTACAAACAACCAAAGACTTCTAGAGCTTATTATTTGACTAATAATTCTACTCAGCAATAAAATTTAATTCAGCAAAGTAGCAAGATACAAAATCAACCTAAAAAAAGTCAGTAGCTTTTCTATATGCTAACAATAAATCCATGGAGAAAGAAATATAGAAAACAAGCCGGGCGTGGTGGCGCACGCTTGTAATCCCAGCATTCGGGAGACTGAGACCGGAGGATCCAGGTTCAAGGCCAGCCTCAGCTACCTAGTGAGGCACTCCGCAACTTAGTGAGACTCGGTTTCAAAATAAAGAATAAAAAATAGGGCTGGGGGTATAGCTCAGAGGTAGAACACCCCTGAGTTCAATCCCCAGTACCGCAAAAAAAAAAAAGAAATATAGAAAACAATTCAATTCACAAGAACCTCAAAACCTATAAAATACCTAGAAATAAACTTAAGCAAAGAGGTAAAATATCTCTACAATGAAAATTATAAAACACTAAAGAAAGAAATTGAAGATCTTGGAAGATGAAAAGATCTTTGCTCTTGGATAGGTAGAATAAATATAAATATCATCAAAATGGCCATTCTACCCAAAATAATCTTGAGTCGATGCAATCCCTATCAAAATCCCAATGCCATTCTTCATGACCTAGAAAAATCAGTCATAAATTTCATATGGAGAAACAAAAGACCCAACATAGCCAAAGCAATTTTCAGCAATAAGAACTATACGGAAGGTATCATAATTCCTGACTTCAAATTATACTACAGAGCTATAATCATAAAAACAACATGGTATTGGCACAAAAGCAGACACATAGGCCAATGGAACAGAGTAGAAGATACAGAAACAAATTCTTACACTTATTGCTAATTGATCTTTGACAAAGGTGCCAAACACATACACTTGAGAAATGATAGCCTTTGCAACAGATGGTGTTGGGAAAACTGGTTATCTATTTGTAGAAAATGGAATTAAATCTTTACCTCTCACCCTGCACAGGAGTAAACTCAAGATGGATCAAAGACCTGGAAGTTAGACCACAGATTGGAAAATGTACTAGAAGATGGTTCAACACGCGGACATATAGGCCCAGGTAGAAACCTCTTCAACAAGACCCCCAAGGTTCAGGAAATTAAAACAAGAATTATTAAGTGGGATGGTGATAGTATAAAACTAAAAAATTTCTGCACATCAAACAAAACCATCATGAGTCTAAAGGGGAAGCCTACGAAAAGGGAGAAGATCTTAAAACATATTTTATATTATAATTTATAATGGTACTTTTGCTTTCAGACTCACAGAAGAAATATATTATGGCACTGATATCCAAAATTTCTGACTCTTTATAAAATGCTATAAAAACTAAACCTGTCGCTCAAGATTTTCATTTGTTTGTTTTGAAAAAGTATCTAAGTTGCTAACAGTCTCCCTATATTGCTTAGGCTGTCCTCCAACATTCAATTATCCTGGGATTAAAGGCATGCACCGACACATCTGGCTTGTTTCTCTTTTAAAAGAAGATATTTAAAGGATGTCATAAAGACTGTGCTATCAATATGATTATAATTTCGTTGATCAACAAATTTCTCTCTTTTCATCACAACCAGCTAAAGCCTGAATCCATTTTAGATCCCTCAACTAAAATTCTTTCTCTTCTCAGATATTAAAGCATCTCAAATATATTTATTACTCAAAGTTTTCATTCTGCTTCATTATTACAACCCCTTCCCCCAAATATTTCTTGTACTATTAGGCATTCTAATCTCCACAGAGGATATTTTGCCAAAGAATCTTGCAGGGAAGATGGTATTTCATTTATTTCCCTCTTTATCATTTGTGTGTTCATGATCTTTAAGAAAAAAACCATATATATGATTATACAAAGTAATTTTTGTTCAAATTATGCAAAGGTTTTGTGCAAAGGTCCAAAATTTCATGTATATAGTTAAATGATTTTAATATACTTATATTGATGAATTGTAATTATACGTCATAATGAGGTTCAAAGTGATAGAAACATGTGCATACAGCACTTGGTGTGTTTCCCTTGGGATCTCACCCTGCTCCCTCCCCCCTCAATACATGTTATTGAACTTGGTATTAATATCTTCATATATGAACATAGCATTATTTGAACTGTTTCCTTCATCCAGGCTCCCTTTTCTCCTCCTCACCTCCCTCATCAAATTACCTTCCACTATTTTACCAGTATCTCCCCTCATTTATCTGAAGCCCCTTTGTTTCCCAATTTTTCTCTAACTTCCATATATGAGAGAAAACATACGGCCCTTCACTTTCTAAGACTGGCTAATCTCCTTTAGCATATTTTCTAGTTCCATCCATTTTCCTTCAAATGATATCAATTTGTTCTTCTTTATAGTCGAGAAAATTTCATTGTGTGTATATGCTCTAGTTTTGTAATCTATTCATCTGCTGATGGACACCAAGGGCTGGTTCCATAGGGTGCCTGCTGTTAATTGTGCTACTGGAAACATAGGTATGCATATATTACTGACTTCAATTCCTTTAGAAACACACCAGTGAACGGTTTAGCTGGGTCATTCGGTGGTTCCATGCCCAGTCTTCTAAGTAGCCTCCAAACTGATCTCCATAATGATTGTACTAATTTGCAATCCCACCAACATGTATAACCATTCCTATTTCCCCACATCTTCATCAGAATTAATTATTATTTATATTCTTGATGATCACCATTCTAACTGGAGTTAAATGACATCTCATTGTAGTTTTGATTTGTGTTTTCCTGACTGCTAATTATGTTCAACATTTTGACCCAACCCAAATCAACACATGCAAGTTATAATAATTTTACACATGTGAAGAAGAGAGCCTGGGAATAGTCAGGAGATACTTTATTGGTAGCTCTAAGTGTTCTATCATTACTTATTAGTTTTATGTGTTTCAGAATATTATATAACTAAAATTAAATATTATTTTCTGACAGAATTAATGATAACTATGTATAACTGTCATGACTGATGTTCAACAATTTTGGTAATATTTTATCACCCATATAAAATTAAAAATAAAACACTCAGCTAGAAATAGAGGGAAATGTCTACAATTTTATTAAGTGTAATAACAAAATTTATCCTCCTATTTTATATTTACAATTGAAAAAAGAGCTGGGCATGGTGGCATACACCTGTAATCCCAGTATTTGGGAGGCTAAGACAGGAGGATCACAGGCTTGAGGGCAGTCTTAGCAAGGAGTGAGACTCTCATCAACCTAGCAAGATCCTGTTTCCAAATAAAAATAAAATAGGACTTGGGGCCTATCTTGGAGGTAGAATGCCCCTGGATTCAATCCCCAGTGTGACACACACACACACACACACACACACACACACACACACACAAGATTGGAAATTAAAAAAGGTTACTACCACAAAAAGGAGGTCTATTATTACTGTTTTTATTTATTTATATTTTATTGAAGGTTCTAGTCAAAATAAAAGACAAAATAAGAAATAACAGGTGTGGATACTGGAAAAGATGAAACACAACTATCTTCCTACAAAGGTGACATATTTATATAATAGAAAATTCAAAATCACTCAAATTGATTAAACATTCATTAAAATTAATAAGCCAAGTCATCAAGGTTTTTAGATTCAAGACTGATATGCTAGAATTAGCTATAATGGTAAACAAAAATTCTTGCAAAACCTCCAAACTGACAACTATTAAACATTGCTGAGTAAATATAAAGAAAACTTCTAGGAAAGGGGAAATGTATTATGTTTATAGATTAGAGACTCAATATTATTTAGACACAAAAATGGAGAAGAAAATTATAATGTATATATAAAAACACAAAAGATTTGAACAGCAAATCTGAAGTAGAAGGAATTGGAGGACAAGAAGAGATGGAGGAGGAAGCTGGAAGATTTATACTGCCAGATTTCAATACCTTTTAAAGAAGTCATTGTTACTAAGACATTGTGGTATTGATGCAAAGATATGCAAATAAGAATAATGAAACAGCATACACAACCCATAAGTTGATTCATATAATACTACTATTTGATATTTAACAAAATGCTGCTGCAAGTCAGTGGGACTTAAAATAGACCTTTTATTTTATTTTATTTACATTCTTTTTTTATTAGTTTTAACTGGTGCATTGTAATCATACATCTTTGTTAGGTACAAGCTGAAAAAGGCATATATGCAGACATTTCTCATTTAATCCTTCTCCAATTCCCACCCCACTCCCTCCTCCTCCCTCCTTCTCAAGTTCAGTTTAGTGATTGACTTTGATATGTTCATGAAAGTACATCATGTGCATTAGGGTGTCCCCCTCCCTCCATTACCTTCTGTTAAGTCAAATTCTTTGCTCACCTAAGGTTTCTCCTTCTTTCTCTGGAGTCCCTCTTATGTCTCTTTTTCTCCCTAGCTTCCACATATTAGGGAGAGCATACGATTTTTTTACTTTTTGTGACTGACTAATCTCACTTAACATAATGTTTTCCAGTTCCACCCATTTCCCTGCAAATAACATGATTTTGTTCTTCTTTGTTGCTGAGTAAAATCCCATTCTGTACATCCATAGCTTTGTAATCCATTCATCTGTTGATTGACATCTTGGCTGGTTTCATAGTTTGGCAATTGTAAATTGTGCAGCTATAAACATAGATACACATGTGTTGGTCTGATAGTTTGGTTTCCATTCTTTGGGGTAGATACCCAGAAGTGGTATTGCTGCATCATATGGTAGGTTCATTCCCATTCGTCTAAGGATCCTCCATATTGTTTTCCAAAGTGGTTGCACTAATTTGCAATCCCACCAACAATGTATTAGGGTTCCCACTTCTCCACACCCTCGCCAGCATTTGTTGTTGTTTGTGTTCTTGATGATTGCCATTCTGATTGGGGTTAGGTGAAATCTCAAGGTAGTTTTGATTTGCATCTCTCTGATTGCTAATGATGTGGAACATTTCCTCATATATTTATTGGCCATTTGTATTTCTTCTTTTGTGAAGTGTCTATTTAGATCCTTTGCCCATTTTTTGATTGGGTTATTTGTTTTCTTAGCTGTGAGTTTCTTTAGTTCTCTATATACCCAAGATATTAGTTGTCTATCAGAAGAGTAGCTGGCAAAAATATTCTCCCACTCTGTGGGCTCTCTGTTGAGGTTCTTGATAGTTTCCTTTGCTGTACAGAAGCGCTTCAGTTTAATGCATTCCCATAATCATCTCAATTGATGCTGAAAAAGCATTTGACAAGATCCAACACCCATTCATGCTAAAAGCACTGCAGATAATTGGAATAGAAGGAATACACCTCAACATCATAGAGGCAATATACAATAGGCCCACAGCCAACATCATATTAAAGGGAGAAAAACTGAAAGAGTTCCCACTAAAAACAGGAACAAGACAAGGATGTCCATTATCACCTCTTCTCTTCTATATAGTACTTGAGACTCTAGATAGAGCAATAAGGCCAGAGAAGGATATCAAAGGGGTAAATATAGAGAAAGAAGAACTAAAACTATCCCTTTTTGCAGATGACATGATACTATACTTAGAATACCCAACAAAGTCAACCAAAAAGCTTATAGAACTAATCAACAAATTCAGCAAATCTGGATACAAAATCAATCTTAAAAAATCAGAAGCTTTCCTGTATGCCAACCATAAATCCACTGAAAAAGAAATCCAGAAAACAATTCCACTCACAATAGCACCCCAAAAAAAAATACTTAGGGATAAACCTAACCAAAGAGGTAAAAGACCTTTATAAGGAAAACTACAAAAAGGTGAAAAAAGAAATTAATGAAGACCTTAGAAGATGGAAAGATCTTCTATGCTCTTGGATAGGCAGAATAAATTTCATCAAAATGGCTATCCTCCCAAAAGTAATCTACAGATTCAATGCAATACCCATGAAATTACCAAGGTCACTCCTAACAGATATAGAAAAATCAGTCCTTAAATTCGTTTGAAACAACAAAAAGCCCAGAAAAATCAGAGTAGTTCTTAGCAACAAGAGCCATGCAGGAGGTATCACAATACCTGACTTCAAACTCTACTACAAAGCCACAGTAATAAAAACAGCATGGTATTGGCACAAAAACAGACACATAGACCAACGGAGAAGAATAGAAGATTCAGAAACAGGCCCATGCACTTACAGCCAACTGATTTTTGACAAAGGAGCCAAAAATATACACTGGAAAAAAGATAGCCTCTTTAACAAATGGTGTTGGCAAAACTGGTTAACCATATGCAGGAAAATGGAAATAAACCCCACTTTCTCACTCTGCACAAGAGTCAACTCAAGGTGGATCAAAGACCTGGAAGTCAGGCCAGAAACCTTGCAGCTACTTGAAGAGGGCATAGGCCCAACACTTCAACACATAGGCACAGGTAAAAACTTTCTCAACAAGACCCCAATAGCACAAGCAACTCAAAGGAAGATCAAAATAGATCTTTTAAATAAAATTTGCTGAACTACTTAGATACTGATCAAAAGAATAATTGTTCTCTGTTCCCTAACAGTCACAACACATGGATACAAGATAGAACACTCACCTGATTTTTAAAAATTAAATAATCACATATTATAATGTAATGAGCATCATAATAATATTTTATATCTTGATTTCTTTATCAATAGAAAAAGCATCACTGTGAAGTGAAAATATAAATTGATTTCATCAAATTTCAAAATTTATTTTCTTAAAGAAACCATTAAAAAGGGTAAATGTTAAATTTAAAATGCACATTTCTAACAATGTTATTAGATTATACAAAAACTTAACATTAATAATACATGATAAGATTTCTCAGTTTTGACACTGACAGTTTGGGATGGATAATTTTTCATTGTGAAAATTCATCTTATGCATTATAAGATTCTTAACAGTGTTCCTATACTATTTCCATTAGATAGAAATTCAATAAAGCCCCTAGGTATTGTCAAAGTACAATTTGACTTTCTTAAAGCTTGCATAGTCTAACAGCAATTACCTCCTGTACATAAACTTTATCTTTTAATACCCAGTGTGATTAGAGAGGTGCTTCTCAATTTGCAATGGATTATGTCCTGAAAATCTCAACTTAATCTGAAAATATTGGAATTAAAAAATGTATTTAATACACATAACCCAATGAATGTCCTAGTTTATTAACATAGTACATTCTACTTTCCCAGATAAACAACAGGTGAGAGAGTCCTTCCCTGAAAGAAATTATAAAGGGAGACATTGCGCTGAAATAAGTAGACACAAAACAGTAATATGGAGCCATATGAAGAAACTAAGAACTCTAGTATAGAAAACTAGTGGATAAACATAAAACTCAGTAACATTATATTTTGGTTTGTAACTCCATTTTTCTTTTTCTGCTTTACATAGAAGACAAGTGCATAAAATAGTCGCTACAGAGTTATGTTAATGGGCACATAATGTTTACACTTAAAATTTGTGGAAACAACGACAAAATTTTAGAAATTATAGGGACAGAGTTTTTGTATGCCACTGAAGTGAAGTTGGTATCAATTCAAGTTACACTGCTATAAATTCAGGATGATAATTATGAATTATAAATTAGGTGACCATTGAGAAAATGTTTAAAGTTATGTGGAAACAGATGAGACTCAAATCAATTGATCACAGAAGAATGTAGTAATGGAGGAAATTAACAGTAAAAATGTCTAAGACTTTGAAAAGAAATAGCAAATGGTAGATCTTCCTTTTAATTATTACTTTAAATGTAAATAAATTAAACTATCCAATAAAAGGTTGATTGATACAATGATAATAAAATATGATTCAATTATATCTTGTAGATGAGAGTCTTCTTAAAACTATGAATACAAATAGCAACTAAGAGAGAACTCATATATATATATAATATATATGTTTATATATATATTACTCAAATCTCTTGCAAGAGACAAAGGACCTTATGTATTGGTATTGATCACTTAATCCAGAAGACACAGAAGTTATACAAATATGCACATGAGCCAGGCATGGTGGTGTGTACCCTTTGTCCCTGCTGCTTGGAAGTCTGAGATAGGAGGACCACTTGAGCCCGGGAACTTGAGGATTACCTGGAAATCAGAAAATCTTGTCTCCATAAACAAAAAGAGAAAAAATTTGAATATCAAGTGATAGAATACACAACTATGGAAAGCAAACATAGAGAAAATTGAAGGGACACATAGACAATTCAAAAATAATAGTTTGAAAGTTCACTACTCCACTCTCAACAATGAGCAGTATATTTAGATAGAAAATAGGGAAATAAAAGACTTGAATAGGATTATAAACCAACTAGACCTCACAGATAAATATAGGAGACTCCATCCAAGGACAATAAAATATACATTCTTCTATAAGTGCATGTTCAACTTTTTCAAGACATATCATATAACATGCCACAAAAGAAGACTCAATGAATTTAAAAAAAAGTGAACTCAAAAAGATTCTTCTCTGAACAAGTAAAATGAAACTAGAAGCCAATAACAAAGCAGAGCTGAAAGATTACAAATGGGTGGCAATTATACAACACTTTAAACCAATGCATCAAAGAAAAATCAAGATGGAAAATGGAGACAAATGAAAAAAACACACAGTCACAACATACTAAAACTCATGAGCAGTACTGAAATCAATGTTCAATGGGAAATGCATAGCTTAAATTTCTACATTAAAAAAAGATGAAAGATTTCAATCAATAACCTAACTTGATACCTTAATGAAGTAAAACAAAAACAAAAACTAATTTCAGACTAGTGAAAGGAAGGAATTCATAATGATTAGAAAATACATAAATAAGCCGGGCGTGGTGGCGCACGCTTGTAATCCCAGCATTCGGGAGGCTGAGACTGGAGGATCTGGGTTTGTGGCCAGCCTCAGCTACCTAGTGAGGCACTCCGCAACTTAGTGAGACTTGGTTTCAAAATAAAGAATAAAAAATAGGGCTGGGGGTATAGTTCAGAGTAGAATGACCCTGAGTTCAACCCCCAGTACTGAAAAAAAAAAAACATAAATAAGATAAAGACTAAAAGCACTACAGAGACACTGAACAAAGTCAATTGCTGGTTCCTTTAAAAGATCAGTGACTTGACTGACCTTATTTAGACTCACAAAATAAAAATAAAGACATAAATAATGAAATTACAAATGAAAGTGGGGATATTACTTCCAACCTTAAAGAACAAAACTTGATTATACAAGAATATATGGAAAATTGTACCCAACAAACAAGATAGCCTACATGAAATAAAAAATTCCTCAGAACATATAAACGACTAAAATGGACTAAAAATAAGTAGAAAATTGTATCAAATCTATGTTAGGTATGGAGATTGAATCTGTAATCAATCCCTCTGGAATAAATAAATAAGTAAATAAATAAAAGCAAACCAGCTTTCTTCATCAGAGAATGCTATAAAATCGTTCAAGAAGAATGAACAGCAATTGACTTAAAACTTTTCCCAGAAATTAAATAGGAGGGGATACTTCCTAACTCATTCTATGAGGTTAATACTATATTGATGCTAAAACAGGACAAAAAAATCACTCCTAGAACAAAGTAAAGGTCAATCAATGTCCCTTATATCGTAGCTTCAAATATCTTCAATAAAATACTGGCAAACGAAATATAACAGCATATCAAGAGGATTACATATCATGGTCTTATGGTATGTATCTCAGGAATAGAAGAATGGTTCATGCATAAGAAAATCAATAAATACACCACATTCAGTAGATTGAAGGGGAGGGGGAATCCTACATGATTAGTTTAATTTACACAGAGAGCATTTGACAATATGCAATACCATGTTATCATAACGTAATGAGAAAACTAACATAAAAAACGTTCTCAATCTGATAAAAAGCAACTAAGAAAAACCTATTTCAAGCACTGTTCTTATTGGTTCAGAAAAATAAGAAGAAAGGTTTATTTCTAAGTTCAGAAACAAAAGAGGTATGTTCATCTTACTCTTTTTACTTATCACTGCATTTGAGGCTCTAGTCTGGATGATTATTCAAGAAAAAGTATCAGTAATCTTCATTATATAAATCAATTTACAAATATTAATTGTATTTTTATGTATTATCAGTAAGATTTTGGGACTTACTGAAGAAGTCTGCCAGCGCCTGTAAGTTGGAAAGTTGGACCTGAAAATAAGTAAAGTAGCTAGATGCAAAATCAACTTACAAAAAAATCAGTAACTTTTCTACATACCAAACATGAATACACTAAAAAATAAATCCTGAAAATAATTCCATTAGTAGTCTCAAAAATTTACTTAGGAATGCATCTAACCAAGGAATTAAAAGGCCTCTACAATAAAAATTATAGAATGCTGAAGAGAGAAATTGGTTAACCTAGAAAATCAAAAGACCTCCCATGTTTTTGATAGAAAAAAATAAATATTCTCAAAGTGGCCATATTACCAAAAGTAATCTACAGTTTCAATGCAATCCCTATGAAAATATCAAGGCCATTCTTTACGGACATAGTTAAACAGTCATAAAATTCATATGTAAGAAGAAGAACAACAACAAAACCAGAATAGTCAAAGAAATGTTGAGCAATATGAATCATTCTAGAAGCATCACAATGCCTGATTTTAAATTATATTACAGAGTTAACAAAAGCAGCATGATGTTGGCATGAAAACAGACATGTAAACGAATGGAACAGAATAGAAGATAGACAAATCCTCACACTTACAGCCAAAAACATACACAGGAGAAAGGACAGCCTTTTAAACAAACAATTCTGAGAAAACTGGATACCTATATGTAGAAGAATAAAATTAGAACCCTAATTCTCATCCTGCTCAAGAGTCAACTCAAGATGGATCTAGAAACTAGAACAGAAACCTTGCAATTACTAGAAGAAAACTTAGGATCAACTCTACAGCATATAGGCACTAGTGGAGACTTCTTCAATAAAACTCTAAAGTTCAGAAAATAAAACTAAGAATCAATAAACGGTATGACATAGAAGAGTCTGAAGAGAGAGCCTACAGAATGGTAGAAAATCTTTACCAGCTACTTCTCTGACAAAGGACAAATGTCTAGAATATATAAAAGAACTTTAAAAAGTTAACATTAAAAAAACAATAAAAATGAATGATTGAACTGAATAGACACTTCTCAACAGAAGAAATAGAAATGGCCAATAAATACATGAAAAAAATGTTCAAATAATTAGTAATCTGGGATATGCAAATCAAAACTACACTGAGATTCCATCTAACTCCATTTAGAATGCCAATCATCAAGAACACAAATAATAACAAATTCTGGCAAGGATTTGAGAAAACAGAAACCCTTATGCATTGGTGATGGAATTATAGTACAGTCACTATGGGAGTTCCTCAAAATAATTGAAATTAAACCAACATATGAGCCAGCTTTACTACTTTTCAGAATTTTTCCAAAAGAATTAAAGTCAGAATATTACAGTGATACATGCATATCCATGTTTATAGCAGCACAATTTATAATAGCCAAATTATGAAATCAACTTAGGTATCCATAAACAGATGAATGGATAAAGAAAATGTGGTATATACACACAATGGAATTGTACTCAATCATTAATAAGAATAAAACTGTCATTTTCAAGAAAATGTATGGATTTTACTAGAGAATATATGCTCTGGTCAACCAAACTCAGAAAGTCAAGGGTACTATCTAGAAGCAAGAGAGAAAAGAGGAAACAAAAAGAACTTCAGATAAATGAAGAGAGAGAGAGACACAGAGAGAGAGAGAGAGAGAAATCAGTAGAACAGTGGAAGGGGATTTGGGTAGCAGGCGGGGAGGGAAAATGGAGAACAGATGAAGAAAACAGTTCAAATAATGCTAAGTTCATGTATGAAGGTATTACTACCAATCTCAATACATGTATGGGGTGTGAGGAAAGAGGGTGGGATCCAGAGAAAAGCACATCAAATTCTATGTGCATGTATGTTTGTATCACTTTGGACTTCAGTGTGATTTATTATTACATTGCACCAATAAAAATATAAAGAAATATGTAAACATTTATAAGGAGGTGGAAACCTTAACTAACTTAGTTTGATCTTTACACACTATATTCATGTATTTAATTATCATGATGTACTCCATATATTTGTACAATTAAATAATAATTAATTTTAAAGTATTAAATCTCAATCTACAATTATTCTTTTTACATTCCCAGTATTCCTTAGCCTACTTGAGTTCGTTCCCTTAACACCTCGTAAATGACTCATTTATCTGTGTTTATGTGCTTTTGTTTTTTACTAGAATGAAAGTACCATGAGGGAAGTAATTCTAATCTGTTTCATCCATTGTTACATCCTAAGGATTTATTATATATATTTCTATTTTATCTTTTTTTTAAGATTTCTTTTTTTTAACTTTTTAAAAATTTTTCAGCATGGATTTTTTACACATTTCTTGAGTACAACAGGATTACATAGACATTTATGACATATTAATCATTGTCAGATCACAAATAGCACCACTTCTTCATTTTACATGTATAGCCCACATTCTTAACATAGCCTGGTAAAGCAAACTTTCTGGAGTCATAAGCCCATACTCCTTTAGGGTCATATATTTACTTTCTAAGAATTAGGAGGGTCTTTCATCTACGCATCCTAGGAACAATCTCCAGACTTCAAGACGCCAATGTAGCCATAGCAGAAGAGTCAGTATAATTACTCATATATGCAGATAACAACTGCCAAGGGGGAAAGGGCCCAGCGGGGCTCCCACAACTCCCCCGTTTTTATTTTAAAATGCACGAAGGACTGTGCCTGTCTTAGGTTGTTTCCTACCAGGTGCTTAATCTCACCCGTCATGGGGTCTCAATGAGTCATTCAACAAGCCCTGACTTAGGTTGATATTGCCCTGAGAAAACCGAACCAGTCATTTACTACCAGGCCCTGTGCAAGGCAGTGCTTGCAATTTCATTCCATGTAAATCTGCTCATATACCAACATAGGCATTGATCACAAGGCATACAACCAGTGGTAGAATGCATAAGCCTAGAATGACTATTGCTGTTGCTATGATAACTCCTCCCAGCAAGGAGGTAAACGAGGGCCAGGTAGTGACCAAGGCTTGAAGCTGATCTACAAATGTCTTAGCTGTTTCTGCCACATTAGTAGAAATGGACTCTGCATTATGTAGATCAAAAATCTCCTGGTGTAACGTCAGCAAATCCTTTTTTTTTCATCTTTCCCTTATTTGGTGCATTGTAATCACACATCTTTGTTAGGTACAAGCTAGTATTGGAAAAAACATCCATGCACACATTTCTCATTTAACCCTTCCCCAATTCCCGCCCCACTCCTTCCTCCTCCCTCCTTCTCAAGGTCAGTTTAGTGATTGACTTTGATGTATTCATGAAGATACATCATGCTCATTAGGGTGTCCTCCCTCTCCCCATCATCTTCCGTTAAGTCAAATTCTTTGTTCACCTAAGGATTCTCCTTCTTCATCTGGAGTCCCTCTTATGTCCCATTTTCTCCCTAGCTTCCGCATATTAGGGAGAGCATACAATTTTTTACTTTTTGTGACTGACTAATCTCACTTAACATAATGTTTTACCAGTTCCATCCATTTCCTTGCAAATAACATGATTTTGTTCTTCTTTATGGCTGAGTAAAATTCCATTGTGTACATATCCCATAGTCTTATAATCCATTCATCTGTTGATGGACATCTTGGCTGGTTCCATAGTTTGGCAATTGTAAACTGTGCAGCTATAAACATAGATACACATGCGTTGGTCTGATAGTTTGGTTTCTGTTCTTTTGGGTAGATACACAGAAGAGGTATTGCTGGATCATATGGTAGGTTCATTCCCATTCATCTGATGATCCTCCATACTGTTTTCCAAAGTGGTTGCACTAATTTGCAATCCCACCAACAATGTATTAGGGTTCCCACTTCACACGCTCACCAGCATTTGTTGTTGTTTTTGTTCTTGATGGTTGCCATTCTGATTGGAGTTAGGTGAATTTCAAGGTAGTTTTGATTTGCATCTCTCTGAGTGCTAATGATGTGGAACATTTCCTCATACATTTATTGGCTATTTGTATTTCTTCTTTTGTGAAGTGTCTATTTAGATCCTTTTCCCATTTTTTGATTGGGTTATTTGCTTTCTTAGCTGTGAGTTTCTGGAGTTCTCTGTATATCCTAGATATTAGTTGTCTATCAGAAGAGTAGCTGGCAAAAATTTTCTCCCACTCTGTGGGCTCTCTGTTGAGGTTCTTGATAGTTTCCTTGCTGCACAGAAGCTCTTCAGGTTAATGCAATCCCATGTATTGATCTTCCTTTGAGTTGCTTGTGCTTTTGAGGTCTTGTAGAGAAAGTTTTACCTGTGCCTATGTGTTGAAGTGTTGGGCCTATGCCCTCTTCAAGTAGCTGCAAGGTCTCTGGCCTGACTTCCAGGTCTCTGATCCACCTTGAGTTGACTCTTATGCAGGGTGAGAAAGTGGGGTTTATTTCCATTTTCCTGCATATGGTTAACCAGTTTTGCCAACACCATTTGTTAAAGAGGCTATCTTTTTTCCAGTGTATATTTTTGGCTCCTTTGTCAAAAATCAGTTGGCTGTAAGTGCATGGGTCTGTTTCTGAATCTTCTATTCTGCTCCGTTGGTTTATGTGTCTGTTTTTGTGCCAATACCATGCTGTTTTTATTACTCTGACTTTGTAGTAAAGATTGAAGTCAGGTATTGTGATACCTCCTGCATGGTTCTTGTTGCTAACAACTACTTTGGCTATCCTGGGCTTTTAGTTGTTCCAAATGAATTTAAAGACTGATTTTTCTATGTTTGTGAAGAGTGATCATGGTAATTTCATGGGTATTGCATTGAATTTGTAGATTACTTTTGGGAGGATGGCCATTTTGATGATATTTTTTCTGCCTATCCAAGAGCATGGTAGCTTTTCCCATCTTCTAAGGTCTTCATCAATTTCTTTTTTCAGCTTTTTGTAGTTTTCCTTATAGAGGTCTTTTACCTCTTTGGTTAGGTTTATCCCTAAGTATTTTATTTTTGGGGGTGCAATTGTGAGTGGAATTGTTTTCTGGATTTCTTTTTCAGTGGTTTTATGGTCAGTGTAGAGGAAAGCTTCTGATTTTTTAAGATTGATTTTTTATCCAGACACTTTGCTGAATTTGTTGATCAGTTCTATATGGTTTTTGGCTGACTTTGTTGGGTATTCTAAGTATAATATCATGTCATCTGCAAAGAGGGATAGTTTTAGTTCTTCTTTCCCTATTTTTACCCCTTTGATTTCCTTCTCTTGCCTTATTGCTCTGGCTAGAGTCTCAAGTACTATGTTGAACAGAAGCGGTGATAATGGACATCTTTGTCTTGTTCCTGTTTTATTTTATCTTTTATACTTAATCCAATACTGTGAACCCTTCTTCAGATATTAAAATGTCTCTTGATAACATTTTTTCTTTCTTATTATCTTTCATTAACTGATGTATTTGATTTTAGCCATTTTGACAAGTTTCAATTACTTTTAATTTTTATGTATTAATCTTTAACTTTATTATAGACTCTTTTTGTTTGTTTGTTACTGGGGATTGAACACAAGGGATTCTACCTCCACTCTATAGCCCTAGTCTTTTTTATTTTTCATTTTGAAATGGTCTTGCAAACTCATTGAGGGTCTCCTTAAGTTGCTGAGGCTGGCCTAGAACCTGTGATCCTTCTGTCTCAGCCTCCCAAGTACTGGGATTACAAGTGTGTACCACCACCGGCTTATTATAGACATCTTAAGAAATGGCTAGGACATTATTTGTTGGCATTTTTAAAGTAGCCATGTCTGTATTTTAAAATGTCTAGCGCAAAGATTTAGTGATTTGTACTCTACCTTACCATAAGGGAGGCAGTATTCTTTGGTTTGGTAATATGGATTCTGCAGTTTAAATGCCCGGGTTAGGACTTTAACTCTGCTACTGACAATGAGTGCAACTAAACTCATAAAGCTTTAAACTCCTCACTGGTAAAATGAGACTGATTGTAATTATTTCATTATATGTTTTTGAATATCTATTGAAAGAATAAAATTAACAGAGTACACAAATAAAATACTCAATAGATATGAGATATTCCTTAAATGTTCATTACTATTATATTAAATTATCTATTTTCATCATACCTAAACAAAAATTTTATATATTTATTCTAAATATGATTTGTGAGTAAAGTTATCTGTTATTAAATTTTTATATTTGTTATAGTTAAATTTTTAATGTTTGTTGATTTAAAATTTATTTTCGTCTAAATAAATCATTTGCTTAGATTGTTTGGACATTTTTCCTTTCAAGTTTTCTTCACACTCATTTCTAAATGCTTTTTCTGTATTAATAATATTAATCCTTTGTCATCAAGACTGCAGTAACCACACTGACACTTTGTGTGGATTAGAAAAAAATCTACTTCCATTTTGTCTATGACTTGTCAGATGGGTGAGGTACTTGCTGAATACTAACAGGCAGGAGCTTTGAGCAGTTAAAGTCTGCATGACCCTATGTAGTGACTCTGGGTGTCACCAGATTGAAAATACAGTTAACCTGTGTATTGGTGGATTTTTATATTGTTGTGGTACTCTCTCAAGTACAAAGATTTTCAAGAATACTTTTATATATTAATTTTTTACTTTCTGAATGCTTTTACTGTTAATTTTATATTTAATGTATTAGGGTTTTCCAGAGAAAATCAACACACACACACACACACACACACACACACACACACATACATAAAGAGAGAGACAGAGAGAAAGAAGCACCCTGGCAAGAACAGATCTGTGGAGTGGGCCATGGAGACCCAGGAGAGGATGGCATAGATAAAATCTGAGGGCACCTCCTTGGGGGAATGCTGGTCATTCTGTTCTATACTAATAGTAGCTCACCTGCATTGAAGGGGACCCCTCCACTTTACTCAAGCTTAAGTGATTTACATGCTAATGTCATCCAAAAGCACCCTCTGAGTCCACACACAAAATTAACAATCGCATCTAGCAAATCTCTCCTTACCTCCAAATCAAACATTCACTTAAGCTGTCTGTTAAAAACCTCTCTGTAATCTTTCATTTTATATAGTATATCTGAACCCACATAATCTCATTTCAGAATTGAATTATACAGAAGCTGGTACCCTGCTTCTATAATCTCTCATTAGTAATCATTATCTGTGTTTTTTATTTTTATGTAGAGAAACAGAACTTAAATTGTAGGATTCATTTTAGGTGAAATATGATTACTTACTGCCAATATAAACTGAGATTTTTTTACTTCACACAGATGTTATCTTGGTGGTGAAATTCCTTATAAATTGGTCGTGGATGTCATGTGAATGGTTGAAATGTGAAAACCATTCATCAAAATGTTCTGAGATGTTTGTCATTAGCAGAGAACCATTAGTAGAAAAAGTCAGCATTAAGCCGGGCGTGGTGGCGCACGCTTGTAATCCCAGCATTCGGGAGGCTGAGACCGGAGGATCCTGGTTCGCGGCCAGCCTCAGCTACCTAGTGAGGCACTCCGCAACTTAGTGAGACTCGGTTTCAAAATAAAGAATAAAAAATAGGGCTGGGGGTATAGCTCAGAGGTATAGAATGCCCCTGAGTTCAATCCCCAGTACCGCAAAAAAAAAAAAAAAAAAGAAAAAAAAGAAAAAGTCAGCATTAATATCAATTATTTTGATAAGGAAGGCTTTTAATTATAACATGTACAAAGTAACCCAAACACCAGAAACTTATTCATAATTATTATACATATTATATATATTTAGATCATGTAAATCTAGAGAGTGCAAATATTTTGGAACATGTACAACTGATGCTTCTAGTGGAATGTCTTCTCTAAATTGTTATGCTTGACAAAAGTTACATTAAAATAATGCACAGGATTGGCAAACTTTCAATAGTTTAGAATCTACTTAATTTGATTATTCAAAGGAAAAAACATGTTTTCTACTCTATTAAGAGAATAATGATACATATTATTATGCTTGAATTATTAAAATAATGGCAAGTGTTTAGATAAAAGGGCAAGTATTTATAATTTTCTCTCTGTCACTTGGGGAAATGAATATAATTCAATATCACAAATTTTCACCCTAAGATGGCTTAGTCCCCAGCCTCCATTATGGCAGTTAGCCATGAATGGCACGTCATTAAAGGACACTTATTTTGATGGAAGAGAAGATATATAGATAGCTATGCAGCTAAGCTATATTATTAGTTTAAAGAAAGCTCATATCTGAAGTTCCTTAGCTTCTTAAAACGGTGTGTTTTCCAAATTAGTTTTTAAGAAGCAGGAAAAAAAGAGTTACCTCCTATGGAATAAAAATATATGAATTTTAAAAATTCAATTCAAGTAAGTATAGTAGGTGTGAAATACAGACTGAGTGATCCCCAGTATTAGCACTCAGCACATGCCTCCAGGTGAGTTAAGAGTCATCTAATATGTGAACATATGTCTTAAGAGTTAAGCAAAATACAGACTAATTTATTCTGAACTATTGTTTATTATATAATTGAAGTGTATCATAATAACTTGTTAGTTAAAGCTAAGTTTTATCATTTTAGTTGTATTTTTAAATTATTTTGTTAGTGCATTGCAGTTATACATCATTGATATATTTTTGTTTATTTTTGTGACATTAGTGTTATTTGATTTTATTTTTCAAATGATGCTGGGTTATATACAAAATCAACACTGTTATTTTCATTGTAAGTTTAATATTAATTTAGTAATTTTAAAAAGACCTTTTTAAATTATAAAGAGTTCTCTGAAATTAGTACTCTGAGTCTATTTTATTGTACCTCTTTTAGCATTAGTTTTCAGAAGAGCATTATTGAATTATAATCTACATACTCATTTTCAATGTACAGTTCAATTGTTTTTAGCATCTTTAAAGAGGTTTACAACTATTATCAATACCTAATTTTAGAACAACTTTGACTCAATAACAAGAAAGAGTTCTTTTATATTTATTTCTTCAGTTTAACATTTGATTATTTCAATTTTCAATTCACTTAATCTTTATAAAAGATTCAATTCAATTCAATTATATATTAGATTTATATGTGAAATATTTCCTGGGCACAAAGAAGGAAAGAATATTAAGTGAAGTACAGCTCTATGGCATGTAACACACATGCTAGAATGGGTGTCAAGTAAAATAACCTATTTGTTAAAAGTTCTTGATTTGTGATTATGTCCATTTGTGGACATTGTGTCTTTCAGCTGCAGGTGTAATCTTCCAGTCTAGAGAAGTATAGCATCTAACTACCAAAAAGTGTTTCAATCTAGTGTTCTAATAAAATGCACTTATGACAAGTGGAACAAGAGGAACTTTGAGTTCTCATTTAAACAGTCTGGTTGATTTGAGTGGTACTTGAGGGAGTGGAAGCAGATATAGTAGCCATCAATTCCTCTAGAATTAAAAATTCTATCACTACATTAAGTTCACCTTATCAGAATGTTTTATATATGGTATATTACCTCATTTCCCCATACAAACCTTTCAAAACTATATTCTTCAATTTCGTAAGCACAATACTCATATAAAAGACAGCTCGTATAAAAGACAGCTCTATGTCTTTTGTAAAGTTACTCATGAAGTATTTTTTTCAGTTCTCTTTATAAAAAGGTTTATATGAAGTGTTATAATTTCCAGAATTTTTAAGGTTAAAAAGCATTCCCTTGTTAAAAGGAGAAATTATGTATTATAAATCCATATTATTTTAATAAGCAAATGCTCATTAAAATAATAACCTTGCATGATTTTACTCAAAGCAATTTTATGTAATAAGAAAATTTTGAGGTAGACTGTTAGGAATTTAACTTCAGTGGAGTAAATTCTTTTTCTGCTTCTTCAGAAATGAGAATTTAAAGAACATAAATATAAATGAAGATATAATGAATGAAAATGTGAACATGTTTTTAAAAATTACACAATATCTTCCTCTTAGTGAGAAGAATGAAGCTCCAGCTTATTTCTCTTGAAAAAACAATACTGAAACCTATAATGCCATCCAACTGCATCTGGAAGGTCAGAACTTAATTCATTGTAATTATATGCTGAATTTATTAGTCATTCATGTATATTTGTGGACATCCTCACAAATTATTGCATAGATTTTATGTTTTTGTGCTTGTGAAATCTCCAAAAAGCATCTCTTTCATTTTCTCAGAGGTAGTCATTTTATGAATAATAAATTTGTAAATGAATCTGGTCAATGACTTTATAATCCCAAATGCAATTAAATAAGATGATAAATGAACAATGATAACGATTTGTGGGCTGGGGACTTATATAACACCTAGGTTAAATGATTTATTTTCTTTTTTACTGCTTGGTTCCACAGTGAAGTAAGTGAGATAGAAAATAATGCTAACATTATATAGATTTTGTCTGAATGAATAAGTTTGTGAGCACATGAGAAAGGGAGATGACAACTAGACTATGGCTAGAAGTCCTAGAAGCAACCGAAGTTGTCGAATCCTAAGGCAAACATTAGGGAGATGGTTGCACAACTTGGTGAAATTAGTAAAAATAATTGACTACTATTCTTCAAGCAAGTGAATTTTAAAGCTGGAAAATTCAAAGGAAAAAAAGAATCAAGAAGTTTTGGCCTGAGAGAAACCTCAACCCGATTCTTCTTCAGGAAACAGTTTATTGAGCAGAACCCTAATTCAAAATAAAACACAAATGTTCTGAACCAGATCTTTCTTTGGGTGCATTTAATCAGAAGCATTAGAACAAAATACACTAATTTTTTGGAGGAAAAAGGTTTTCCTTACTTTTTATTAGTAGACAATATTTTTATTTCCAGATTGTTTCCTTCATAGCTCCGGATTTATTTTATAATTTATAAGTGAGTGAAAACTTTACATATAAAGAACCTCTTGATAAGTCAGGCTACCATACTAGTGAAATTTACATCCTGACAAAAGACTATAAAGCAAAGATATCGATAATAAGAAATGTTTATGAATGTGTTTTCATAGATGAAGGTTTGATACTTTCAGAACCTAGTGTTACAAACTTATAAAACTCACAAGAAAACCCTGAGAGTTAAAACAATCTCAGTGACTTAGCTGTGCTGGAACCTGTTAAAGAACCAGCAGTCGTTAGGGAATTAAATTAATAAAATGCATTTATAGTTAAATGCTCAGATGACCAGGGCCTGAAATACATTCCTTAACATTTCCCTTACTTTTCAAACATAAAAAGAAAACTATATCCTTATTATAACACATAAAAGGAGCAAAACTTATAAAGAAGTATACTAATAATAGGCTATCGTTAGCCTGTTTACATTCTTTTCCCTTTATTCTTTCTCTTTCTCTCTTACTTTCTATTGTTCTTGCTCTCTATGAAATTTGACTATGGCCCATATTTTTCATTTGTTGAAATGTTCATTAATAATAATAATTCAGGTTTTTAGATTTCACATATTATTAAGATCATTCAATATTTGTTTTTCTGTGCCTAAATTATTTCAAAATAAGATCCTCCAACTCCATCCATCTGGACACAAATAACAGGATTTTTTTTCTTTATGCAGATTCAGGACAGAATCTGAAACCTGAGACAATGGGCATGCAGAACTATTCTGTGGTGTCAGAATTTGTGTTGCTTGGACTCTGCTCTTCACGATATCTTCAAAATATTTTCTTCGTATTTTTCTCTGGGATGTATGTGGCCGTTATTCTGGGGAACCTGCTCATCATGATCACTGTCATTTCTGCCCACCACTTGCAATCCTCCCCTATGTACTTCCTGCTGGGAAACCTGTCTTTTGTGGACATGTTGCTGGCCTCCTTTGCCACCCCCAAGATGATTATGGATTTCCTCAGTGACAGGAAGTGCATCTCCTTTG
The DNA here is from genome assembly GCA_004027655.1 of Graphiurus murinus. Classification (NCBI taxonomy): domain Eukaryota; kingdom Metazoa; phylum Chordata; class Mammalia; order Rodentia; family Gliridae; genus Graphiurus; species Graphiurus murinus. Next base: position 22,280 of record PVLC010018782.1, read on the forward strand.
AAGCCTGCATGTTTCAGATCTTTCTCTTTCATTTTGCTGGTGGGGCTGAGATGGTACTTCTGGTTTCTATGGCCTACGACAGATATGTGGCCATATGCAAACCCTTGCATTATATGACTGTGATGAGCCGGCGGATGTGCATCAAGCTGGTGTTGGTTTCCTGGGTCATTGGATTCCTGCACTCCATCAGTCAAATAGGCTTTACTGTGAATTTACCTTTCTGTGGCCCCAATGAGGTGGACAGCTTTCACTGTGACCTACCTCAAGTGATCAAACTTGCCTGCATGGACACCTATGTCTTAGGTATACTTATGATCGCAGACAGTGGCTTGATTTCCGTAAGCTGCTTCCTTCTGGTCATGATCTCCTATGTCTCCATCCTCCGCAGTGTCAGGCAGCGTGCTGCAGGTGGCATCAGCAAAGCCCTTTCCACCTGCTCTGCCCACATCATGGTAGTCACGCTGTTCTTCGGACCCTGCATTTTCATTTATCTGTGGCCTTTCAGTAGGTTCTCTGTGGACAAGTTCATTTCTGTGTTTTACACTGTTTTTACTCCACTATTGAACCCATTTATCTACACATTGAGAAATGAAGAGATGAAAGCAGCTATGAAGAAAATGTGGAATCTTCGTGTGACTTCTCACTAAATTCCAGCTTTCCACAATGCTGTGTGCTCCTACTCATCCATGGGATGTGGTTTCCTTAATATTATTCTGCTCAAGAATTCCCTTTTGTTTAAATATGTGTGTATATATGTATCCTTAATCCCACAAATACATTTTAGAATAAACTGTATGATTATCTTTCTTTTATAAAACCATATTTACCTTACTAGTTTATTGTTTAAAAACAAATTTTAATTTTACAGTCATAACTCAACACACTAAGCAGCAGGTGTTTAAGACAAGATTTCTGGCACAGGGCAGATGGACTATAATTAAATAATAAATCCTTGGCTTGATTTAGAAGCTTGAGAGGTTAAAAAAAACACCAATTGAATATCCTATTAATTTTTAAAAGTATGTGTTTTCTTGTAAATGTGCATTATGCTTAATCTTTTTATTTAAAAAATGAATGCATGCTAGTGATATCCAATCACAGTAGTTAATTTAACATGGGAAATCCACATTTTATGGCCAAATATTTCAAGATGTAAATATAGCTATTGGGCTGTATTTAATATGTATTGAATTGTTAAGTGAATACATTTTCAGTGCACTCTGTGGCTTATACTGAGTGGATTCTGTCTTTTTGGAATAGTATTTATTTACTAGAAAATGTGTGTTTGAATCGCACAGATTCAGATCTTATGTTGAGATTTTAAGAGCTTCTAGATCCTAAAAAGATAATAATCAATAAGAATTAAACTTGCTTTTGACTAAAATAAATTTTCAGAGATTCAAGCATTTCTATCACTAGGGTTCAGTGTGATATTTCAATACATGCATACAATGTGCAATGGTCAAATGCAATCTCTCTTTATCCACCTTTCCCCATCTCTCTTTTAGTAGCCAGTGTTCTCTAATCATGCCTTTTTCTTTTAACTTCCATATATGAGAGAGAACATGTAGAGCTTTCTTTCTGCATCTGACTTATTTTCCTTAACATTATGTTATCTAGCTCATCCATTTTGCTGTAAATAGATTTCATTCTTTCTAAAGATTGAATATTATGTGCATATAATATAATATATATGTTAGATATCATAACCATATATCTTATGTGTAGTTTATTGAGGAATCTCCATAGTATTCTTCATAATAACCTTGCCATTTTTATCATCAAAATATAACATATGATATTTATACATGTATTTACATAAATAAATATTTCTTAAGCACCTACTCTTATTCATATTTAAGGCATTGAGCTAGTATTAGAGACAGAACACTTAAGAGTGTATATTCCCAAACTCCTTAATCTTTTAGTTTAGTGAAATAAAAACAAAAGTACACAATTACAAAAGTGCTACAATGTTAGGAAAGCTTTGTCAGGAATAATAGGATTTTCCTCAGAGCACAAGAAAAGGAAATGTGGCCCTGTCCTTACAGTTAGGAAAGACTTATACCCCATCCCTCCAACTTCTTTCTGAGTCCTGGAATTCTGCCCTATTAACACACACACACACACACACACACACGTACAAACATTACACACACACACACACGCGCACGCACACATATACACATACATACACGCAGGATATATAATTATAATGTATGTGTGTATGTGTGTGTGTGTGTGTGTGTGTGTGTGAGAGAGAGAGAGAGACAGACAGATAGACAGACAGACAGACATATTTTCATAGGAACAGTCATAGAAAGTGCCCAAATATAAGCCAGATCCCATTAGGTGTTGCTGACTTCTTATAACTTTCCCATGTCTTGTGCTCCATTTCTAATCTCTGCTCCAGTCCCACTTTGCTTTCACCAGATCCATGAAAATGGATCTGAGTCATTGTACTGTCAATCCAGCTGTAGACACCCGGGCTTAATTAATGAAGTAAGCTGATATGTATGACTATTTGATGTGTTAGTGACACCTGAGTGAGAGAAATCACCATTTTCTGTTTTCAACAAAATATGGGGTCTTGCCTGGAACTTGTTATTGTCAGTTCACTAGAAGCCACAAATTGTAAATTAGAGTAATTTAAATTTTGAGAAAGCATTTATGAAACTCAATTCTCATTTTAAAATGTGGCAAGATAAATACATAATATGGTGAGTGCTTTAAAAATGCAAAAAATATGATTCCATAATTGACCCTCTGAAGTGGGATTATGGGAAACAATCCCAGAAATTTGCTCTTTCTATAAATTGCCTCATGTGACTATTATTCACTATTAGAATTAAAAACTACTAGCCAGATGTGGTGGTGCATGTTTGTTATTCCAGTACTTGGGAGGCTGAGACAGGAGTATTTCAGGTTTGAAAACAACCTCACCAATTTAGTGAGACCCTCTGCAACCTAGTGAGACCCTGTTTACAAATAATAAAATAAAAAGTACTGGGGATGTAGCTTGGAGGTAGAATGCCCCTGGGTTCAATCTCCAGTAACACACAAATAAATAAATAAATAAATAAATAAATAAATAAATAAATAAATAAGTACTATTGAATAGTTGCTGATCTTATGATCTTATCCATCTGCAGGAATATCTGCTGAAGACACCATTCCTGGATCAGGATGTATTCTCAGAAATACATCATTGGGATATACTAATTTTAAAAATACAACCTCCTAAAATACACATTGCTTGTGGTTAGAAAACCAGGTCCATGAGAAACTTTTGACAAGTTGGGAGAATATCAAATATTTTTTCTTGTCTGTAATTGCAATAATTGAGAGATTGGCTGATTCTTCTCCTAATTTTCTGTGATATATGAATGTTTTGAGGGGTGGGTAGCAGAGTGGGACCTGAGGGGAATCATACCAAGATCTGTATGCATGTTTATTTATATGATTTTGAACTTCACTAAGATGTATAATTTCACCCAGGCATCGTGGCTCATACCTGTAAATTCAGTACTTGGGAGGCTGAAGCAGGAGTTATTACAGGTTTGAGGCAAACCTCAGCAATTTAGAGAGGCCCTCAGAATAAGGCTTGAGGTATAACTTAGAGGTAGAATACCCCTGAGTTCAATCTCCCTCAGTACCCCCCACACACATATAGGATATATAATTACAATGCACCAATACAAGTATAGAAAATAATTTAAGAGCCGGGTGTGGTGGCACACACTTGTAATCCCAGTACTTGGGGGGCTGAGACAGGAAGATTGCAGGTTCTCAGCCAGTCTCAACAACTTTGTAAGGCCCTCCACAACTTAGACACTGTTTCAAAATTTAAAAAATAATAAAACAGAGGTGGCGGTGTAGCTTAGAGGTAGAATGCCCCTGGGTTTAATCCCCAGTACCACACAAATAATAGTAATAATAACAATAATAATAATAATAAGTCAAATTTTGTCTGAAGAATCCTATTAATATAAGTAATCCTACATACTAGATCCTTGAAGGAGACCTCCAGATCTGAGATAGTTAGTGATCATTTTTGTACAGGGTCAGCAGTATCTGTGGTAGACTTTGTCTTGGTTTTACAAACTGCTTGGATTGCTAGTTACTGATCACTGCAGTGGCTTCTATATTAATTTAGGAAACTCTGTGGGCTCTGCTTTCGTTTCTGGAACTCTGAATCTGACCCATACTCTGTTTAAAAAGTATCTGTAAGGGGATTCCAAACCTGCGAAAGTAAATCTCAAAAACTCTGAGACTATTGTCTCTGTCTCTATTGCTTGTCTCTTGAAAAACTACTTTTTCTGTCTTGCACTTAAAGAAGTAGACATGTGAAATACTTCCAGTATCCCAAAAGGCTCTCCCTTCAAATGCCTAATAATTAATTTGGATCAGTTCACATATGAAGGTTTGGAAAAAGAAGAAAACTGTCTTCTGTAATGTTGCCTAGCCTCAGTATAAATTGGGAGACCAAGAGCATTGGCAGAGAATGGGTCTAAGAATTACAATACCATTCTCCAGCTAGATTCGCTCTGAGAAAGGGAAGAAAAGGAGAAAGAAACCCCCCAAATCCAGGATTCCATGAAGCTATACTAGTACCCTAGGCTTAGTGATGCTCAAATGACATCACATCAGAGGCTTTATGCAACTCCCTCTACCCAGCCTCTATATCACCCAATGGAAAGTCATCTTAGATAATATGGCCAAGGTCACAGGATCAGCAGTATCTGTGCCCCCGAGCTAGCAGATAGCTCTCCTACATCATCTTCACCCAAGATAGGTGCTTCTTCTACTCCTCTCCCCAGCCAGCTACCCCACCAATCCCATATCCAGTGGTATTAAGGTCAGGAAATAAACTGGTGCCCTATCTTACTCAAGGGAACTTATTCCTTTGAGTCAAATGGGGATGGGGAAATTATCATGGTGCATGCCCCCTTTTCAGTGACGGACATTGGCTCTGTGTAAGGAAAAGTTTGTTAATTTTCAGAAAGCCCTGGGTGCATTTCTTAAGCTGAGCCTAACGATCATCCTGACTTGGGATGTGGTTGCAGTGTTGACTCACTGATGCACTCCTGATGAGAAGGCACACAGTCTTAAAAAGACTGCTGAAGTTCTCGATGGGCTTGCAGCCAATACCCTGGGCCAGGGAAGATGTGGGCCACCATGCAGACTCCCACTCGGACCCTAGTCATAGGGCTAGAATGGAGCACCTCTTAACTTGCATCTCAGAGGGAATGAAGAATTGGGGTATTGAGCCTGCCAATTTAGAGAGGGTCAAGGAGGAGGATGAAAATACTGTGGTGTTCTTAAACCACTTATCAGAGGCCACCTGGGCATGTCCTTAACACCAAGCTGAAATTGATGAAAGGAGGTACCTTTGTGGCCATTCATTTCACAGCAAGCTGCCTCAGGTATTCAGAGGAAGTTATAAAAGCCTGAGGCAGGACTCCAACCTGCTGTTGACAGTAGTGGAGGAGGCCTTCAAGGTTTATAACAGGGATCCAGCAGAGAAGGCAAAGAAGGATAGGATTGGAGAAAGAAGAAGCAGATTTATCTTTTATAAAGATAAATTGAAAATTAAATTATCTTATTATTCATGTCATATACATTAGATTTATTACAGTTTACCTAAAAATATTTACACACACCTCATAAATGATGGAGAAAACAAGAACATTTTGATTTCATTTACCCACTTGAACTTTCTTTTATTGTCAAATGATTCATTTTTACATTTATTATAAATAATATGGTTATTTTTATCATGGTTCATTTTTAATTATAAGTTATCATTTCTATATAATTTTAATTATATAGTTATATTTTCACTTCTCTTTAATTCTTTCTGAAGTTTTGTGTTTCCTGTTGGAACCATTTTCCTTGGCCTGTAGAACTACTTTAATTTTTATATGCAGTGTAGAAATCTTCTCATAATAAATTTTATCAGGTTCTCTTCCTGATAATATTTTTACTTTTTCCTTTATTTTGGAAGGACATGTTTTGTATACAGAAAATTCTAGATTGATCATTTTTGTATGCTTTTAGGATATTATTAATTTTCTCATTCAAATAGCTAAAATATTCTGAAATTCTTTCAGAAATGCCTATAAAAGAATTGAATCATTTCTCACTTGTATCTCTGTGGGTTTTTTTCTTTTTTTCTATTTTTATTCGTGTGTGTGTGTGTGTGTGTGTGTGTGTGTGTGTGTGTTATTGAGGATTGAACTGAGGGATACTCCACCTCTGAACTGCACCCCAGCCCTTTTTTACTTTTGTTTGAAACAGGGTCTCACTAATTTACCATGCACTGGCCTCAAACCTGTAATCCTCCTATCTCAGCCCCCAAGTACTGGGATTATAGGCATGCCCCACACCTGGCTATTTTGCCTCTATTCTTAATAACATCCATTATTGTCTTTTACAGTGAACTAATATAGAATTGGTTTATCAAACTTTACACAGATTTGTGATCTTATCCATTATAAACTTTTAATAAATAATATGGCTATGGGTACTTAGCAGGTTAGAAGAAGGATAAATTTCTGAAGAAGTAAGACTTGTCCCCAGGTACTTCTTTTGTGAAAAATAAGCTATTATTTCCCAAATTTAGAAAACATCTTCCAGAATAAATTAGGTTTCTAATTGAATTTTACAAGATTGTTCACACAACTAAAAGCACTTAATTTAGTGAAACATTTCCATTTTACATTCCCAGGAGTTGTATAACTTACATGAAATTGTCCCAGGACTCATGCCTCACAGACCCTGGATTCTGCTTACTAAAGGTAATCATTAGCCTGTACATTCTGCTAGAGGAATTTAAGAGATAGGCGCTATTTCTTCCAGCAAATATGTTTCGATGATTTACTTGGAATCCAGTTGCTGATTTTAGTGTATTTCTTCTTTCTTTACACTAAGGAATGTCCTCCTTGTAAAGGGAATGAATGAGTAGCAGACCAACTGCTTTAACTTCTTATTTGCACACACTAAAACTCATGTTATTTCTGCAACTTGTATACATCAGGAGCAACTCTTTTGTTTTTTGGGTTTTTTTGCGGTACTGGGGATTGAACTCAGGGGCATTCTAACTCCGAGCTACACCCTCAGCCCTATTTTTTATTCTTTATTTTGAAACCGAGTCTCACTAAGTTGCAGAGTGTCTCACTAGGTAGCTGAGGCTGGCCGCAAACCCAGATCCTCTGGTCTCAGCCTCCCAAATGCTGGGATTACTAGTGTGCGCCACCACGCCCAGCTTAGGAGCACCTCTTTTATGACAATTTAACTGTAGCAACATATCATAAATTCCACATAAACTACGTAAGTGGCCTCTAGAATCTGAGAAAAACAAGGAAATAGATTGTCCTTTGTTGTTTTCAGGAAAAAACACAGTTCTGTGCATTCATTGATTTTTACTAGGAAGATTCAAAATTGGACCTCTTAACTACAGAACTGAAAGATAATAAATTTATGTTGTTCAGGCTACTAAGTTGATAGTAATTGGTTATGGAAGCAACATAAAACAATACACAATGGAATTACACTCATAAAGAAAAAGAATGAACTATTGCTAGAGGTAGAATGTCCCTGGGTTCAATCCTCAGTACCACAAAACCATAACAAAAAAAATAAAGTGTTCAGTGAAATTTTAGAATGTGTTTATGTGTGTGTTATGGTTGAGTATAAGAACCAGAGAAACTTTATTTCAAGACTGCTTTGCTTTAAAATACATAAGGTAAATGATTACTGAGCATGCAAGTTCTGAGGCTCCATTTGTCCCTTTCTATTAAAAAGTAATGTGTTGGGGTAGGAAAAATAAAACTTGCTTTCATGTTTCTCATGGTCCTCTCCTGATAAGTTTTTTTCCTACTTAGGAGAATATTAGGACTATATTAGAACAGTTTCTCAGTTCACTCTAACCAAAAATATAGAAGCAGAACAGAATAGTGGTTAGAAGAATACCCTTAGCAACCAGACTGAGTTAGATATCTGGCTCCCTCTCCACTGCCTGTATCTGTATGACATTTGGCAAGGTATTCTATCTCTCTACTTCAGTCTCACCCAAGAGAAAAATTAATCATGCCTATCTCATATTGAGAGGATTAAATGAATATATATTATACACACAGAGTGCTTGGTGCATGTTGGGGGTATACAGGTATGATCAAAATAATAAAAACAAGCCTAAACAAGCAAAAAAATCCTAAGCAGACTGATTTTTGTAATGTTAATAGCAGTCATTAAATTCTTCCTTCTTTGTTCTCTGTGTTCTTAATATTTTATCTTATGCCTATGAACATTACTTTGTCACTGTTTTCATTTTTCTTAGTTTCTGTATCATTTCATATAGAAACTCTGAAGGAGTAACTTTGCAAGGAACTTGAGTGTCCTTTTAAGGCTAAATCCCAATGTTCTCAGATTTCTCCATGCTATGAGTAGGAAAGAGTGTGTGTGAGAAGATAGCACAGAGCCATGTTTTCTGCACTGACCATAGTCTGTTCCTCACTAGGCAGTAGTACACTCAATATGTGTACCATCTGGGCCAACAAGAAATCAAAGAATAAAAACAACTAAAACCTAGGTAGGAAATCCACTCTGCCACATTGAAAGTGTATAGTACTGCCCTATATCCTCAACTCTTCTTAACCTTAGTATGCTTAGATCTTCATGAATATTTGCCTTTCTTTTTATTTTTGTCTAGAACCATGTGGCTTTTCTTCTTTCAATAATAGAAATCACAAGATCTCTTTAGGACTTTGGGAAATAGTCAACATTATAACAGACTGTGAAACTAGAGCACAGTAAAAAAAAATTAATCCTCGAATGTGATAAAAATGAGAAAGTTTCAAATGAATTCATACTAGGGAATCCTAAAAGCTCTTAGTCTTGTAAGTGATCATGAACAGGTAAATTCAGCTATTACTAATGTCTTCAAATAGGGCTCTGCCACGTGAGTCCCTGCATTTGACAAAAAATAAAATGTTGCCTGGATTAAAAATACATATAGAAAAATAAAAATTACTTCCGTGTATTGATATGAAAAAATACTCTGAGAAGATATGATCATGAAAATGCAGGGGGAGAGAAAATGTCTTATACAAAGAGTCAGGCTTCTGTCATAACAAAGAAGTGGTAAATAATTATAACTAACTCCTCTCTGAAATATCCCAAATTATTTTATCAGTGTTAAACAGAATTACCATAACCAACTACAAAACATTGTTGAATAAATTTTCTCAGTGACTTCTTTTCTATGAACAATATTTACTAACTAGCCACACTGAGGAAGGATTTGTAAAAGTATTAAATGAGATGCTTTCTGCTGAATAGCCAGGTCACTTTGCTTTTAG
>PVLC010018783.1:0-19927 GCA_004027655.1 Graphiurus murinus
CCTATTTATACCTTATTTTATCATATGTGTAAAAGACAAGAATGATTTAGAATTTTTTTATTTTAAAATGTTTATGTGGTAATTAAAACCTTGTTTTATTTAATGCAGAATTCTTGAACTGAGATCCATTTGAGGTCAAAGTGAGAAATATATAAATTCCATCTACTACCTTACATCAAAGTTTCTATAATTCACTGGTTCAATATTATTCCAAAAAGAGAAAATTATAATTTAATATTAAATTATTATAAAGAGCAAAATTTGAATTGTAGGCCTTTCAAGAATATTGTTTCAGTATCAGTAATATGCTTACATATCAGTAATTCAGTTTGGAATTACTGATACATAATTGAATTGAACTGATCATGAATACAGAATGTGAACCTAATTTTATGAAAATACTCCATTGAAAATTTTTATTCAATCTTGCTGATGATACAGTTCAACAAAAGTATCAAATATAATATCTTCACATTGTTTGAAATCATTGTTATGCTTCATCATTTCCCTTAATCTCTATTTCCTTTAAATAAGATGGATTAATTACAATAAACTTGTATCTCTTCAACATTTGCTTTAACTATAAGTGTCTGTTTATCTTTTTCATTTTTATTCTAAATATCCTCTTCCAAATTATATTTTCTACTAATAATTTTTTATAATCATCTTATATTTTCCACACTAGCTTAACAAACGTCTAATTTTTCTTTAGTCTGTTGTTTTAAATACTCTTTGGTTAAGGCAGTAGAGTCTTATTTCTTTGTTTTGTTTATTTATTTATTTGTGTTTCTGGAGATGGAAGCCAGTAGTGCTCCATCACCAAGCTACATCCCCAGCACTTTTTATTTTGAAAAAGAATCTCACTAAGTTACCCAGGTCAGCCTTGAACTTGCTCAGCATCAGAATTGCTGAAGTTATAGGTATATACCATGAACCCAGCTTGAAGTTTCTAGGCATAGAGAAAAGCACAAAAAGCATTTAACTCATGTTCTTGTTTGCCATATTTGTCTAGGGATTTATTTTTTTTTTCTGTTTATATCACACAGAGAAAGCTAAGCTCCTGAGCCCTGAATCTCAACTCCATCTTCTTCATCATTTTTTTTTTCACTGTGTGTGTGTGTGAGAGAGAGACAGAGAGAGAGAGAGAGGGGCTGGGGTCTTAAACCCAGGGGTATTATACCACCAAGCTTCACCTCTACCTTTTTTTCATTTTTATTTTGAAAATGTCACTAAGTTACCTCTTGATGGCCTTGAACCTGTGACCTCCTGTCTCAGCCTCCCAGGAACACTGATATGAGTCAATTTGCCTGACAAAAAAGTTCATGTTGACACTGAGATGTAAGCTAACAATAAAGACGTGGTGATCATTAAAAGTATTCAAATTCTATATTATATACTAAAGATAGCCACAAATCTAAATAATTCATAATGATCTTCTTCCACCCTGTGGTAATTATTGTTGTTTATTTATGTTTGTGGTACTTTGGGTTGAACTCAGGCCCTTGTTGTGCTAGGCAAGTTTTATCATTGAGCTACATCATTAGCCCTTAATTATTTTTACAAGTTAGATATTTCCAATTTATACATTTTAACTGGAGTCTGGCATAGGAAATTGTGGATAGAAAAAAATTGTTATATACTGTAAGCCCACCTCTCCGCCAAAATAAAAATCAAGTATTCCAACAGAGATGATCCAGTATATCATTAACTGCTTATTGCATAACACAAAAGTCACCTTTTTAAACAAAGCTCTTTTATTAGAAAACTCACACTGTTTCTTTCACTGTTGTCCTTTAACAAATATAGCAAAGTTCACCTAAATGTACTCTAATTAAAATGGGTATAAAAATGGTTTCCAATGGCCTTAAAGTGATCCCTGTAAAGAATAAAAAGGGAAGAGAGCATTTTTATATTCATGGAAAAGGAAATGACAGTGACTTTTATTTTATTCCTTTGTACTCAGAGAGCAACCTGGGAGGGTTTCTTTGGTTTAACTCCAGAGAACATTTAGACTAAAATGGACTTAAAGATTTTATATTTGATACTTGCTGAACAAATCATCTCCATGTCTCCTGATGTAATAACATTCAGATATTCTTGCTTAATGATTTTATCAGTTCCTAAAGAGAAAATCTACAGCTTGGGTTTTGGGCCATAGTATATGCACTCTCTGCTTGGAACCCATGTTGATGACAATACATTTAGCAGACGTTGTTGTAAGTCCTCTGGCTAGGTTGCACCTGTCAGAGGATCATCATTATGATTGGTACTAATCTACAAACCTCTCAAGTCAGCTCAGTGGATGCTGGAAGTAGAATTTGCTGTTTTATTCCCTGATTCTGTTTGTCCATAAAATACAAAACAAAATGAAACAACACAAAGAAGACAAAAGGGTTTTATTTTACTTCTTAAGGATATATCATACCATAATGTGATCTTTGAAAAGAGGTATTTGGAGTTATCAGAGATCTATATTCAAAGAAGAGAAGGTCAAAAAAGTAATACCTATCAAGAAACCATATATGTGATGCTGACTATTTCATATATGTTACTTTATTTAATTCCTATGACAAAGCATATCAAAGAAAAATAAATGTCCTGGACAGGTTAAGTGGCAAGGAAGATTTTACTTAAGACTATTGTCATAGGAGTTAAGACTATTTCAATAAGGATAATTGACTTCAACTCTGTTGACATAAAAGGCAGGCAGGTTTTCAGTGCCAGTTGAGCTAGTAGAAAGGATCTTAGAGGGAGGTCAATGTGATTAGTCCCTCATTGTTTACTAATTGCTTAATAGGGAAGTTAGCCTTCTATTCTCTCACAGAAATTGTGACATGGAGACCCTTTCTTTCTTGAGGACTACATTTCATAAGGAGGGCTCCTTGAGTGAGAAGGAGAAAATTCACGTCTCGAGAAGCAGAGGAAATTTACAATTGAAAGTTTTTTAAAATAAATGTTCTAAGAAAAGGGAGATATGAGACCAACTGGAAGAAACCCATTAAGTTTAGAGGCATATTAAAAATACGTTAAGACCATATTTGTTACCCTTAAGATAGATTTTTACTCTCCTTGTTACTTACTAAGGGACCAAGTCTTAAAGAAGTTAAAGTTAATTGCCCTGGGTCTCCAAGCTATTAAGTGACAGATTTGAAGAGAATGTTGGTCATATAAGAGGGATTGTCAGAGAATGTGTTCTTAAATATTTCCCCAGAGCTCTTCCAATATCTTTAGTGGGAGGAAACTTGTCTATTTAAAGTTCTGTTCATTTAAAAGTATTGTATGGCACATATTCTACAGTTTCAGCAATCTGAATATTTCATTGCAAGTATATACAACTTCAGAGTAGGAAGAACCATTTCATCTGCCTGTCTGTTATGTTCCTTATTTCTGATAAAAGTTTCTTAATCTAAAAGTGATTCTCTTGGGATACTTATAAAATAACTCTGTGAAATTTCTACTTATCCTTTAAGTGAAAAATTTGTTCTGTAGGACTCATGAATTAGGCACTAGTATTGATAGGGAGACAAGAAAAGAAGATTAAAGGAAAACAATTTCAACTACTAAAACTGGTAGTTTCTTTCATTGAGACCTTAAGAGAAACAAGGTATACAATATTGTCAGGGGCTCTGAAGGACAAGGGGCAAATTTTTTGTATGTGGTTAGCTTGGCAGCTGCAAAAGCATCACAGGCTCACATCGACTTGGTAGATGATGAACCAATGGCTCAGTGAAGCTAGTCTTTTTTCCAATTGGTTGCTATTCAATTGGTAGCTTCTAAGAAAGAAGAAAAAAAGTGTAAGTTTTTCTTCACATAATCAGTGTCCATGAAAATATTTGTATTTTTATTTTAATAACATACCTTGACTTTTGACTTATCAAATGATAATAATCTCTTTTTTCAGTGTTTCTGATCACAGAAGAGACAGTTTTCACCACAGTAAAATCTCCTCTTGAATTTATTAAATTCCAAGGTTTTAGTTTCAGCTTTCCCTGTTATATTAAAAAAAGAAACAAAAAAAACAAACAAAAAATAGTCTGGCACAGTGGCACAACCATATAATCCCAGCACTGGAAAAGTAGAGACAGGAGGATCTCAGGTTAGGTTCAAGTCCAGCTTGGGCAAAATAGTAAGTACTTGTTTTAAAATTTAAAAAGAAAGTAAACTATCTGTTGGGTATAGCTCAGAGGAAGAATGTTCCTGAGCCCAATCCCCAGTACACAGAAACCAAAAGAAAACAATAATTAAAGCAAACAAACAAAAAAAGAAAACAAGAGTCAATTGTTGTTTCTTTTTCTTATTCCTTGTTTTTGATCTTAGAATTGTGAAAGACAAGGACAAAAAGCTCCTATTTATAATAATGGATCTATCAAAAGATTAGACAATTCCAATCAAGTGCTTTTGGCTATAAGCTATTTATCTCAACTTTTCAACAGAATGGTGATTACTTGATTTTCTTCTATTAAAGGAATTACTCTGTTTCATAAAAGCCATAATAAGCTCCTGGTTGGATTTTAATTGTCAAGAAATGATGTCCTAGGGGTACCTTACATGGAATTATTTCAAGACATCTTCACTTGAATAAGCTGGTGTTCTGGTAAACTTCAGTCAGGAAAAGCTAAAAATGTTGTTGTTATTATTATTGTTGTTGTTATTATTATTATTATTATTATTATTATTATTATTATTGACAAAGAAAAGGGCAAATGTAAAGGAACCATTTGCAATTCATGTGATACAAAGAAAAACTATCCAGTATTGTAAGCACCAGGAGAAAGGTTATTGTGGTTTGTATTACATACATCTATTTCTGAACTCAAAACTGGAAATGAAAGGACACCAGAATTAAACTAAAGTGTATGTACATACATTCAATTTTATAAGAATTTTAGGAGATAGCAGAACTAAAGAAGGTACTTGAGCATTATCAAACACACTTAGTTTAAATTGGCATTTGATTATAATAGCAACCTGCAGGCCATTCTTAACTGATCATCTGCAAATGATGCCTGTACTTGCAGGGAGATTTTTACAAGGGGGAATTGTATAATTATCCATTCAAAATAGCTCTTGAATTTATTTTTACTCCTTGCAACATTCTTTTTAAAAAATCCTCATAATCGTGTAATTTTCTATGTGATGGTCTCTTTCTGTGAAAAACATGTTGAAAAAAATTATTAATGTGAAAAAGAAAACATCAAAGCCTTTGATCTTAGCATGGTATTTCAAAACCAGACTAATTTAAACAGCATTATTTTGGTGAATGTTTGTTTTGAAATATATAGTGGTCTCTTATAAGTTAATGTGTATAAGGGTATTTGTTATAGAATGTTTATACTTCTAGAAGTAGCACCAATTTAGAAATATCACAATTATCTCAAAATAAGGATACTATTTCTCCCATAATCCTGGAGCCTAAGTAACAGGTCACTCTGGACATAGTCCTACAAGTAATGTGGTCCTGTCAATAAAATTCTTCCAATCTGTATTTAAGGTAGCCTACAATTTACATTTTCTTATACATCATCGTTTTTCAGAAGTTTCCTTCAAATGGGTTATGGCATTTCTAAATTTTAAGGAAAAAGAGCTTCATAAAAGTATTTTTCCACTTTTTTTCTGTTTCTTATCAATAGACAAATGGAGAATAGTTATCATGTCTATTTCATTTGTTAGTGATCAAATATTAGTGAAATGAAGACTGAATGAATAAATGAATGAATGAATGAATAAAAAATGATATCTAACATGCTATTTGCTATGGTTTTCAGGTAGCCAGTTAGTACTACCCTTCTAGCTTTAGTATATTTATAACAACTTGAGTTTATACACAAGTCCAACAGAAGAATATCAGCATTTCAGTTTATTGGTGATGCGAGCTAGATTGGAGATTGGACTGTGTAGGTCTATAGTTATATCTCTCTTTAATTGGACACACTTGACCACCAGGTCTAAAGCTGTCTGAAGCTGTGCTGGACAAAGTCCTACTAAAACAAAGTACGGATTGAGATAAATATTTTTAGCCTTATGTCTCAATAGAAGTGTGTATTAATTAACTTTTGTATTGTGTGACATACCTGGCAAGAACAACTTAGAGGAGGAAAAGTTTATCTGGCTCAAGGTTTCAGTGTTCTGAGATCAGCAAACTCCAATGCCTAAACATCATAGTGACAGTGTGTAGTGGAAGAAAAGCTATTCTGATTGTGGCAGCTGGGAAGCAAAGAGGAGAGAGGAAAGGCCAAGGACAGATATAATTCCCAAGGCCACATCCCCAGTGACCCACCTCTTCCAAACACACACTACCTTCCTACAGTTACCCTCCAGTAAGTACATGAAAATTAACAATCCATCAATGGATTTATTCACTGATGAGTTACAGCCCTGATGCAATTTTATCACCTCTGAATATTTTTCCATTGCTATTATATGAACTTTCCTAGGAAACACTCCATATCTAAATATAGCAAGGTTAATATCCAAAATATATCAGGACCTCACACAACTCAATATACATTAAAGGAAACAAATAATCCAATTTAAAAATGAGCAGAAAGCGGGGCACTGTAATGCACACCTATAATCGCAGTTCTTGAGAGGCTGAGACTAGAGTATCACAGGTTTGAGGCCAGCCATAGCAACCTAATAAGCTAGTGAGACTCTGTTTCAAAATAATAAAACTAAAAAGGGCTGAGGGTATAGCTCGTGGTAGAATGCTTCTGAGTTTAATCCCTGGTGCCAAAAAAAAATAGCAAAATTATTTGAGTAGACTATTTTAAAGAAAATATATATATGGCGATCTAATATATAAAAAGGTATTCAAAAATAATTATCATTAAATCATGAGGGCAATACAAATAAAAACATAATGAGATGCCACTTCACACCTGTTAGGATGCTATTGTAAAAAACACAACTGATAAGGGTTGATGGTGGTATGCGAAAAGTGAGCCATTGTATAATGTTAGTGGGAGTGTGAATTGTGTAAATTGGTACAGACATTATGGGAAGCGGTATAGAGAATCCTTAAAAAAATTAAAAATATACCAGGTGTGGTGACGTACAACTATACTCCCAGTACTTATGAGGCTGAGACAAGAAGATCCCATATTAGAGGCCAGTGCACATTAGTGAGACATTGTTTTGAAATTAAAAAAAAAGAAGAGCAGGGTTGTAGCTTCAATCCCTGGTAACACACACACACACACACACACACACACACACACACACATCATTAAAAATAAATCCACAATATGATCTTTCATATACCCACAGGAAATGAGATCAATACCTTTAAAGACTATCTACACTCCTATTTTCATTGCATCATTATTCACAGTTGCCAAAATGGATAAAGAAATCATTAGTTGTAGAACAGTGCACACAGACACACACATACACACACACACATACATACACACACAAAGTTTGTTATTCAGTCTTAAAAGAGAAAATACTGCAATTTGTGACAACGTGGAAAAACTGGAGGACATTACTTAAGGTGCAGTAAGTTATACTCAAAGAACAATGCTTTATGTTCTCCCTTATATGCAGAATCTCTTTTCAGACTCTTGAAAATAAATTTTTCTAACCTAGTTACATAAATATAGCATATTGCATCTATAATTGGTTCATAATCAAGGCTTTTAACTTTTTTTTGTGGACTAGAAGAATGTCCTAGCCAATCTTGAAAATTTTTCAGGTACTCTGGGGAATTGTTTGTTTCTTTTTTTTCCTAATATAACAAGAAATATTAAAGATGAAATGAATTTGTAGATCTGTGTTTTAAAAGATGGTAAAATCAATACTACATACAAGAATTTATGCTAGATAAATT
The DNA here is from genome assembly GCA_004027655.1 of Graphiurus murinus. Classification (NCBI taxonomy): domain Eukaryota; kingdom Metazoa; phylum Chordata; class Mammalia; order Rodentia; family Gliridae; genus Graphiurus; species Graphiurus murinus. Next base: position 7,829 of record PVLC010018783.1, read on the forward strand.
TTGAAATTTCATCTTAAACTCAGAATTAAGCCATCCATATTATGTTTGAAGAATCTGAATCCCAATGGCACTAAGAAGCTTGGCCAATTTCCTATACTCCGTAGTGGGTAAGACCCAGCACCTGGGCCTGTTAGTAATTTTATTTTGTTGCCTCTTGTTGTTGTTATTCTGTGTATCTCTTTTGTCCCCATGTGATATAATGTTGACATTAGTAATTGGTCAATTTCATACAATGATACTACAAAAAGTGTAGAATTTAGATATATAATCTGATTAACAAATATGAATATGCATAAAGTGCTATAAAAGAATTTGAATTCACCTTGACTTTAATAAACAATAATTTCCAAGCATTTCTCCTACATGAAAGCTAAGGTTGTCTGAGTAAACTGCTTGCTGGCCAAAGTTTTCATACATTTCTTGAATACACTAATACTGTAATGACCTGGTAAACCTTGGTTTATATAATTAGTATTTTACAATTAGAAAACAACAATTAATAAAAATTCTGACTAGTCATATTGTGTTCAATTAAGCAATTTATTCCTTGTTCCAGGTATTTTATAATATTAAATAACAATAGTATGTACAATAAAAGAGCCAAATAAGTAAGAATAATTATTATGATAGCCAATGACAACTTACTAGAATTTTTATTAATATCAAATAGAGAAGTACATAATGCAAAATATATAATTGGAAATAGGTAATCATTCTAAGACAGAATGTGTTGACCAATATTACCTCTTTTTACAAATGACTTAATATAGGCAGATATAGAAATTGTATTTATTCTTGTATCTGCTCTATTATAATTTTGAACTCAGCATGTCAAGCTAAATGATAAACTATAGACCTTTATCATGAGTGGCACAAAGCACTGCAGAAGAGCATGTGGAAGCTGTTTTTATGCCAATATTTCACATTTATATCTATCACTGCACAATAATTGTATATACAAATACACATATGTGTTCTGGACATAACTAGACACTATAGAAGCTGTAAATAAGTGTTTCCCAAATGCATTCACATGCAAAATAAAAATATTTTTATTTATCATAATTTTTCATTCAATGTTAATATAGTCTCTTTAGGAATACTGTTTAACAATCCCTTTGTCAACATCATCTGCTAATATAAACTAATCCCACAACATTGTACCCTATAATATTCTTGTTATTGCTTTAAAAGTTAATCAGTGTGACCACAGGTGAAAGCAGTGGTGGTATGTAGGAAAATGGAAATAGATTAACTTTTTTTTTTCTTTCATATTCTCTATGCTTGAAGCTCTCACAAGATACACTATTTTCCCTACTTTGCTCCTGTTAGCCCTCCAATGTCCTTTCAGGTGAAGAGTAAGTAGGAGGAATACAGAGAGATATATGAAAAGGTTTGCTGTTTATTCCTGCAGGTCTTCTCTCTAGAGAGTAGATACTCTAGCCATCTCCTCTGCTCTCCTCTGCTAGCCATGCACCAGGAGAGTCATCCTCCTGCACCCAGTTCTGAACATCAAATTGCCTCTTAGGTCTGAGCAGCAGCAAGAAGTACTCCAGCCTCTACTCTGCCTCTCCTGTATCTGTGCATGCACACACACACACACACACACACACACACACACACACACACACACACAGAGCTGGACATTATGGATCAACCCTATAATCACAGTACAGGAGGATCACAGGTTCAAGGTCAGCCTCAGCAACTTAGTAAGACCCTGTTTCAAAATAAAAATTAACAAGGACTCGGCATGTAGTTCAAAGATATAATGCCCCTAGGTTCAATCCCCAGTAACAAAACAAAACAAACAAAAATTTCCCAGTCATCCTCTTTCCTAAATCCTTACTAAATTCATGCTGGGGCCCTTCTTTATCCAGCCCCTTTCCAGATCCCTTCCCTTCCCTGATTTTGTGACCAAGAGAGAGCTGTCTTTCCACCTATGTAACTAATTTTCGCAGATAGCATCAATGGCTTCCTCTTGCTCTTCAAATTGAGCAAATTGCACCGTTTCTTTCTTTTATTTACTTTTCTGCTTATTTCCATTGGCAAAATATTATGTTTCACTATCTACTCAGTAAACTGCTGTGAGAGAGACACTGGTAAAGGATTTGAACTTCATCATCCTATGTACATGTTTTTCTCCCTTCCTATCCCCACTATATCACAAACTACATCATATTATGCAAACTGCATACTTAATTATTTGAAGAAAAAAAGTGAATTTTATTCTTCCTGAATCTTCAGTGGCTAGACAATCCCCAGAGTGAGGTACAATGAGCAAATGAATCACAAATCCTGTACCAGGCAATGTTCTAAGAACTTCAAGCAACATAGAAATGTATAATTTACTCAGTGCATTTTTAGTCTAACAAGAATTATAAGCATCTCACCAATTTGACAATTATTTTCATATAGAAATATTTTATTGTTATAATGTTGTGATGGATATATTACTAAAGAAAGAGTTTTCTACACTAACAATTTAGAATACTAGTCATAGAATTAATGATCCAAAGGTATGAACACTTTTGACTTTAATTATTTATTAGCTCCTTCACCTTCTGTATAAAATCAAGGGCTGTAACTAATGACAGATTCTGATATATATTTTTAGCCAGAGGAAAACATGTTTCTGAAATTAAATTTTATTAGTTGTGCATATTTTCTTTCCAATGAAGTCATTATTCCTGATTTTTTCCTAGTTATTCCTGATCATTCATTTTGAAAACTTCTGAGAAAATTCATTTGAATATAATGTGATTAATGAACTCATGTGGGAGAAATTTGCATAGAAATCATAAAGCTACTTCTTATACCTGTGTATTTTCAGTTTTCCAATTAGCTGTTGGAAGCAAGCAAACTTTCAAGACTGTCTGTCATATATATAGGCTCTTTCTTCCTTCCTGATAATCATCTACAGAGATGATGACATTTGACGGAAAAGGGAAAGACCTGATATGAACAGTGTGCCACATTACCTTTGTGAAGAACTTGGTGTAATATCCATCTGGTGCTCACCATGGCTCTGTGCTTTTTATAAACCAATGTTTGAAAATGAACCGTACTATTCAGAATCGAGAGAGTATTAATTAAATTTGAATTTCAGAAAGGAAACTTTATGAGCAACTTTTGAGACTTCATCCTTTAATAGCCAAATCAAAAGAGAAATTATATGAGGTTTGCTTTACCTATTGAATGGTGTCTTACATTCAATACTGAAGTTTTAAAGTAAGAGTAATTAAATATTTTGCTTTTTAAAATACTTTTAATGGTGCATTATAGTTTCACATCATAATATAATTCATAGAGATAGGGACATCCATGACCATAACACTTGATTTGGCTTTTTATTTCTTTCTCAATCTATAGATGCACTGTAATACGACAAATCTCTTAATGATTCAACCGAGCATTGTTACATTTGTTAGAACTTTGACTACTGTAAGTTCCTTATTGTAGGTATAAGCTCAGAAATACTATACTATACTAGCTCAGAAATACTATTCTATGTCTCCCTAATGCATAAGAAAATATTTTGCTGAATTTTCCTGTCTAATGTGAACATTCTGCAGTGAAAGCAAAAGCTTATTGTTCAATTAATGGATTAATGGCGTACTTAATACAGTGGGAAACCTTTTCTCCTATAGGATACTTTTGATGTCAAATATCAGAATACTCCAACAAATTAGTCTTCAACACAAAGAAAAGCAATTATCTTTAATACTGAGAAGACACATGACTTCAGCAGCTAGATAAAATAAGAAGAGTTTTGTTTTTCTAGCATTAGTGTTTCTGGTAAATTCCCTCACAGTTGCTAAACCATTGCCACAGTTGCAGATTTATCATATGTAGACTCAAGAGTCTTCAAAGGAAGAGAGTAGCCCATTTCTCTTGTGTCTTTCTTTGTAAGTTATTAAACCTTTTCCAGACAGCACCCAAAAATCTTCCTCTGACTCTCCTTAGCCAGCATTGTGCCTAAACCAATCACTGGAAACAGAAGGCAAATATAATGCTTAGTTACAATCTGTGAGTTACCCTGGGCCAAGAGAGATCCCATTATCTTTCCCTGGATTAACTGGTGTTTGGACATGGACCTAGAACATAATCAGGACTCTGCTACAAAAAGAATTGTAGGTGTTCAGCTCTTCGTTTGCAGCACACATTACTTTAAAAATTAAGTCAAGTCTCAGCCTAAAGAATTTTGCAGGGTACTGTGGAAAACTGATAAGACAATAAAAGATTGTCAACAGTACCACAATTTGTACCACTAATAGAAGTGTGTTTGTGTTGTTACTGGGTTTTATTTTTTTATTTTTTTTTTTTTTTGCAGTACTGGGGATTGAACTCAGGGGCATTCTACCTCCGAGCTACACCCCCAGCCCTATTTTTATTCTTTATTTTGAAACCGAGTCTCACTAAGTTGCAGAGTGCCTCACTAGGTAGCTGAGGCTGGCCACGAACCCAGATCCTCCGGTCTCAGCCTCCCGAATGCTGGGATTACAAGCGTGCGCCACCACGCCCGGCTTGTTACTGGGTTTTAGAAAAGCAGCACTAAGAAGAGGCATGCAATTTTAGATTAAGAGTAGCAATTGGGGATACTAGATCTGGAAAGACCAGGGACAAATGTTACTGATATCTGATGATGATTGCAATTTAGGTAATATCCCATGATTTTCAATTTTTAGTGCAAGTTTTAACAAAATTGTGTAAAATATCTTAAAGATTTGTGTTATTGCTGTAGTCATATTTTTTAAATTTTTAAATGATATTATTACTACATAGCTTTCCTGGGTTTCTTGGGATCTGTAGTCACAGGTAAGATAAAAATCTAAACCTTAGTTATAGTTTTAGATTTGTTACTTAGACCTAGTTAGTTTGATACACCAGAGTTACACTGACAACGATGATAAACTCAGTGCTACAGATGGATGAAACAATGCTCTTGGTTTGAATGTATGTGAAGGCAGAGAGACTGCAGAAATATTTTACTTTGAGCTTTTGTGTTGGTCTATAAAACATCATTAAAATTACACAATGAATTAACTCCATCGAGGTAATTTTCAATTACAGTCATAAAATAATAGAAAATATGTTGTCTTTTTCTTTTTTTATTAGACTTATAATCACAAAAAGAGAGCAAAAGTAGATATGATGACATTTTGGATTTGCAGCTGATGGGAACATTTTTTATGCTCATCAAATTCATTTGTAAGTTGTACTATGATTTTAGACATATTGCACAGCAACCAAAAAGCCAGTTATTGTCTTATGAAATGCATGTCCCCAATTCTGGACAAGACTAGGAAAATACCATGACAGCTAAGAGAGAAGAAATTTAAATAGTGGAAAATTTTTATTTGTGGAAAGGTTCTACTGATATAGATTGTATGTCTCTTGTCAGGCACATTTTAGATTTAGGTAAGCTCATTGAAAAAAACTCTATTTGTTCTATTAGGTGAATGTATGTGATATGAGAATTACATACAAGCTTTCTAATTGATATTAAATCCCTGAGTATTGTATAAAATTCATCTAAAATGGAATGTTCACCAACTTTGGTCTTTGGTGGAAGAAGTCATAACATATGCTGACTAAATCAGTTGCAGAAAGTCAAGGAGCATGTGCTTTCTCTCATGTGTGGAAGCTTGAGAGAAAATAGGAAATAAGAGACTTCAGATAAATAAGGAGGGAGACCAACAGAATAGTGGGACAGGGTTGGCAGAGGGAAGTGGAAAGGGGGGGAAGGAAAAGTGATGAAGAAATCAGTTTAAATAAAGCTACGTCCATATGTGAGCGCATACTTACCAATGTCACTAACAGGTATGGGGAGGGTGGGGAGTGGAGCAGGATCCCAGGGGAAACACACCAAGTGATAAATGCATATATGCTTGTATGATTTTGAAATTCACTATGACTTACAATTACAATGCACCAGTAAAAGTATATAAAAAAGTAAAAAATCCTTCTACAAAATCCTGCATGTGGTAAAAGGGTTTATCAATTACTTGCTTAGACATAATACCAAAGTGGGGGGACTACTTATTATATATTTTATTCTATTGGTACTTTGCCAACTAAGGCACAAATAATAATTATTCATTACTCTTGCCTTCCTTCCCTATTTACTAGACAGGGCCTTAGTGTATTAGAAAGTATCACACCAGGCATGGGATGCAGCATGTTTTTTACTTTCATTTCCCTGCATCTTATATTTTCTTCACTTATTTTTAATTTCCATCATATTTTTTATTTTACCTTTATTGTACTATTTCTCTAGTGCAAATGATAGTTTATTCGGTGTTTTTTTTTTTTCATATTCTCCATATTTTCCAAATGAAAAAAAATGCATTATTTTTCTACACAGAGGAGAAATTAAGTCCTCCCAGGCATCTCACATGATTTTGATTTGTGAGAGAGTGATGTGGCACTCACATAAGGACACATTAGTAATTGCTCCATCACTTGCATAACTGGTCTCAATAGCTGCCAGATTTTTTCTGAATTTATCAATTTATAGAGGAAATATTAGGGTGGGATTGGAATCTCATTTTGTTTTTCTGTTTTGCTTTTTGATCAGGGAACTATGAAACAATGGAAATTTGGAAAATAAATAAGGTTACTGAATAATAGGCTCCAAATGACAAAATGTTCACACAATTTTATTGTATTTTTATTTGTTCTTTCATATTAAAGGAAAACATTTTCTTAATGTGGCTTGAAAAGTTTTGTGATATATTTAAAATTCTTTCCATTGTTCTTTTACTTAAATTTTAAAAAGTGGCATTTTAATAGTAAAAAGAAACATAATATGTGCATACTATGTTCTTTAGACTTTATCAGTATGGAAAAGAAGTCTGTATCTCAGAGAACTACAGCAATCTTTAATTGATAACTAATATACTATATCATTCCATTATTCTATCATTATCTGAAAAAGGTTCTTGGTAACCATCATCATATGGAGGCATTTAATCTGTGTACTTCTTCATAAAAATGTAATTTAATTTCTGTATTATGTATATGAGTGGGTGCTCAGTATATAGTTGTTAAATAATAATGTGTGGAATTTATTAGTGACTATTATGTAATACAGGTTTTTCTAGGAACAAAGATTGCTATCTTCAATGACACTTACATCCCAGATGGAGGAACACACACAATTATAAAGTATGCATATTAAATAATTATATTGTTTGCAAGTTATAATATGGTAAATTCTATGAGAAAAAAACAGAGTATAGGACAGGATAAAAGAGATGTAGAATGATAAGTTAGAAATAAGGAAAGTATGGTTTGCAGTTTAAAATAGGGCTGCCATGTTTAACCTCAGCAATAACCTGATTTTTTCAAGCTGACAGGTGGAAATATATAAGAAAATAAGCAATGAACTTATATTCAATAAAATCTTTGGAGTAGAGGGGAAAGCAAATGCGGAATCCATAGGAGGAAGTACCTCTGTGTGGTTAAAGCAGAATAATTTCTGTGAGGCCAAAATGGTGGAAGCAAGTAGGGACAGAAAGCAAAAGCACATGGGACTTTCCAGACCATTATTTTACCTGAGGTCTGGCATGAAATAACTCACATTTTGAAGTTTTTTCTCTAGCTACCGTCTTGAGAAGATACTATAGAGAACCAAAGTATAAGATGGATGAGCAGTTAGATGGCTATTGTAGTAGTCCAGACCCCCCCCCCAAAATAGTATTTAGACCAGGTAGGTGATAGCTTTGAAAGTGATGAAAAATGCCAGTATCCTTGTAGAGCCAAGGCTTCTGAGGTTGTGAAAAAAAAGAAGAGAGACCTCAAGAGTATTGTTATGTATCGTTGAGTTAAGCATTCTTTTTGGGAACAATATAGGTTTTTCAAAATGGAATGAGTGCCTACTAAGATAGATTATGTTGGATTTTAATATGACGAATTATTGGGATGACAGAATTGACAGGTATGGTAAAAGTAGTCAACATTTACTTAATGGTTATTGAGGTCCAGGGTTTGTAGAACATGCCTGAACACATGATACCTATTGGTCATATTTGGAGGTTTTAGTTTTTTTCCAGCTCAAGCTAATGGATAATTCAAATGGAAAGAAATATAAAAGCATTAAAATTCTTGTAAATTAACTCTAGAGCCAAACTGTTTTCATCATTATATTTTTCTCTAATGCATATTGACTGTAAGAAATCAAGTTCCTTCACCACTCTTCCTCTAAGGTTTCACTCTCCATAAGTTATGAGTAGTAAAAGTAATTGATGTTATCGTGGAAACTTCCTTTCTTCATGCATGGATATACAGATTTAAACAATCAGAAAGAAATCTGTATCTATAGCTATATCTTTAAATGTGTTTTTAGTGATATAAGTATGAATGTATGTTTATGCATACATTCTCCATATATATATACATATATATATATGTATATATATATATATTCTAAAACTGTACATATTCTTAGTGATTATGCATGTGTGTGTATGTGTGTCACTGAGAATAGTGCATGGCTCATAGCCAGACATTGCTAGTTTATGTCAGCTATAAAGCTTACAAAAAGTAATATGATTTTTTTTACAAAGACAGAGGTTTATTTAGGAAAAGGTAGAATATATGTTCAAGGGAGAATGCAGGCAATCTCAAGAGGGAGAGACTGTGGGATATTTATAGTTCTTTTTTATAGGAGACTCACATGAAGGGGTGGTTCGGTGTGCATAGCAGGGATGGAGGTCTGGATTTCCTCAGAAAACTCAGGTTCCTGGCATCTGTGGGTAGTGCCTGAGCTTGACCTTCCTAATGGATCCTTTGTTTGCTAAGCATCACAGGAATCTCAGTTGGGCCATCATGATTAAGGGTGTGGGCCTACTGAGGATTTTGCCTAAGATAACACAGACTCTGTAGGGTTAGGATAAGGATTATGAAACTTCTCGATTTGAATACTGTAATCTTACTTTCTTTTCCACTTTGTTTCCTTTTACCTATTTTATTTATTTATTTGTTAATTAATTAATTTATTATTTTGTCCTACGTAATCCTCCTCTCCCCCACCACCACCAGTCTTTGATTCCTTAATTTTAAGGGTTGATGAAAGGTGAAAGTCCATCTTCTAGAGATTCTTCAATGCTGACAAGAAATGAAGGCTCTGCCTGGTTATTTGGTTAACAAAGCCACTTATTTGCTTTCCAAAGATACTGCAGTTGCAGTGGGCATCTACATGAAAAATTGACATGCTAATGCATTGTACAATATATCTTTACCCTGGACCATCCACTGATTAGTATTTCAAACTGGAATACAAGTAGCCAATTTATTCGCTTATATGGAACAAAGCCTAAACCACTGCATGCAATTTAGCATATTGGCTACTGTCACTCTATTCATTAGTACTAATAATTGGCTTACTATAAAGATTATATGCCTCTCCTATCTCTCTTTTGTTTTTACATATTTGACAGAGCTATCTATAAAGCAAGCATCTGTTCTTTAGGTTTGAGGTTATTGTATCTTTTTTCCCATTTTATGGAAGACACCATTAACTCTTTATGTATCATTTAATTCCTGGTTTAGCAAAGAAATTCTCATAATCAAAAGGAAAAACTTCCACAAGAGGAGAAAAAAGCAAGATTCATGGTTTATAGTACATAGGGGAGTTAAACAGGTTTTAGTTTTAAATTTTCAACAGGACTCATAGACTCATAGTAACTTGCAGGAATAGGATTTTGTCCTTTGATGGTGTCTGGTGGTCCTGGACCTGCAAAACCTCAAGAGGGACAGGTTTAGTTTCATAGAATTTTATAAAGACTCAGAAGTTTTGGGCATCAGTATCATATTATATTTCTTCTGTGACCCTAAAAGCAGTAGTACCATTATAAATTATAGTATAGAATATATGGTAGAGCTAAAGCAGAAGACAGCTAGTTAAATTATGAGGGTGGTCTTTTAAATGGCTCCATGGGTATGACTCTTCTTTTACCTCAAATAGCACACTTGTTTTGGGGTATATTTTCTGGCTGGGTGTTCAAGACCAAGTAGTTAGCCCAAAGGTTGTGCAAACATAAATTTTTATAGAATTTTGCTCTTAAGTTCAGTCAAGGCCCCACAGGGTTACTCTTAGGGATTGTGTGGCTTTTCCTCTACCAATTATGCCTTCTGTCAGGATGGCTCATGGTCTCATTAGCCATATGGCTTCCCTTGAAGCACTGGGAACATTCTCCTCTCCAATGATGCTCCTTTTCACAGAATATGCATAGGTGGCTCTTTGTCTCTGGGGTATTCATAATCTCCCTAATTGGGAGGTTGGGAGACTTACCACAATTTTCAGAGCCCTTATGAGTCCCATCATTCATTTCCTGAATTCCATTTGATTTTGGAGGGTTAGGGCCAAAATATTGGCTGATCTCTCCTTATCCCTTTTATATTCTGATTGTTCTCTGTATCTTAGTTGTTGAGCACCCAGGAGTTCAGTTTCACCAGTCCTTTGTAATAAATAGGGGTCAATATTATAGCTCATTTCCCAGGTAATGGCTATCCAAACATTGTTTAGGTTATTCTGATAGAAGTTGTACATCAGTAAAGTTGAAGACAATAATTACAAAGATATATAAGGAAAATATAAAATAAAACTATTAGGGACAAAACAAATCCAGATTGTATAATAGTTCTGATAATATTTGATATAAACAAATTCCCATTTAGATTAGATTTGAATATATATATATTCAAATATATATTCAAATATGTATATATATTCAAATATATATATATATATATAATATCCAATGTTTAATCAGAGTGGCATGATTTGGAATGTTAAGTGTTTGAGCATCTCTAATTATCTCTGCCTAAAGATAGTCATAACACAATCTAAGTAGACACAAATATAAACCTTAAAAAAGTATATCACTATTACTAATTTTTGTTTAGAGAACACTAGCTTTATAAAGTATTCTCTTAAACCTCACATTTTTAAGATCCTTTGGAAACACACATATATTCACATTACAATGAAGCCAGTAATAATTAACATAACAACTATATAGAAGTTAACATATATGTTAACTTATCCTTTACTATTAGAGTGAAGTTTAGAATTTATGAGTCAGTAAGATAATTGTAATTACAAATTTATGTAGGTTAACAGCATTGACAAAATCAAAGAATAGCTTTATAATTTTACAAGTTTAGAGAACATTATTAATAATCAGAAATAGGCTTTTTATCTGATAATAGTTATAAAATGTAAAAGAATTGAATTTCTTTATACAATAATAAAACATTCAGTCAAAGAAAACAGACATAAACTAGGTCTTAAATGATGAATTTTTGAATGGTAATAAATATAAATGGCAGAAGTTTTGATGACTTCATTAACCATTTTATTGATTAAGGTACTAAACATACAGATGGCAGAAGTTCCAATCTTCATTAGCCACTTTATATGATTAAGATTTAGAAATAATGCACATTGCATGAAGAGATTTCTTTATAAGACCTATATATCTAATTTTATAAGCTTTTATGAAACATTTAGATAAACCTCAGATACATGGGATATTTAGCCCTCAGACACATAGGATCTCAAATAGAGCCTAAAAGATATATAGGATCTCAGATAAACTATAAAAGTCAAAAGAATATTTGTATATTCAGCCTGAGTTACAATGTTGTCATTTTAACAGGCTCTTAAACAAAGACACTTGAACCAATGATTCTGAGTTCTTCATAACTGTTACTAAGAGCACATATCTTGTTTTAAACATAAAGAACATAGGAAATTATCTTAATAAAATGCAAACTTTTCTTTTAGGCTTTTTCTGGGTTTTTTTTTTTTTTTGTGGTACTGGGGATTGAACTCAGGGGCATTCTACCTCCGAGCTATACCCCCAACCCTATTTTTTTTTATTCTTTATTTTGAAACCGAGTCTCAGTAAGTTGCGGAGTGCCTCACTAGGTAGCTGAGGCTGGCCTTGAACCCGGATCCTCCGGTCTCAGCCTCTCGAATGCTGGGATTACAAGCGTGTGCCACCACGCCTGGCTTAGGCTATTTTTTATAAAATGTTACCAAGAGCAGATCAATATCTTAAAAAAACCACGTGGGCATGGTGGTGCATG
>PVLC010018783.1:20027-31716 GCA_004027655.1 Graphiurus murinus
GATTGAACTCAGGGGCATTCTACCTCCAAGCTATACCCCCAACCCTATTTTTTTTTATTCTTTATTTTGAAACCGAGTCTCAGTAAGTTGCGGAGTGCCTCACTAGGTAGCTGAGGCTGGCCTTGAACCCGGATCCTCCGGTCTCAGCCTCTCGAATGCTGGGATTACAAGCGTGTGCCACCACGCCTGCTTAGGCTATTTTTTATAAAATTTTACCAAGAGCAGATCAATATCTTAAAAAAACCACGTGGGCATGGTGGTGCATGCTTGTAATCTCAGCATTTGGGAGACTGAGACCGGAGGATCCAGATTCATGGCCAGCCTCAGCTACCTAGTGAGGCCCTCCGCAACTTACTGAGACCCTGTTTCAAAATAAAGAATAAAAAAATAGGGCTGAGGGTATAGCTTGGAGGTAGAATGCCCCTGAGTTCAATCCCCAGTACAGCAAAATAAAAAAAATAAATAAATAAAAAAAACGAACCATTTCAAACAGAGCCAGTGCATTAAAGGTGACTTTTAGAAAACTCTTAATTCTTTTTAATTCTAACCAACTTTAGTACACATACAAAGTAGTCTTCATAAGTCATATTCTTTACAAACCATTTGCAACTGCCTCAAACCCTCTGTGACTTGTTTAGTCTTCTGATTTTTGCACAACTTTCATTTTCCCTATGGGATTGCTCAGTCATTTAGAATAAAATCTTGCCATACAATTTCCTTTCTATCAAAAAGCATTTCCCGCTTTTAACTTCCTTATTACAATCCTCCTCATATATATAAATACTTCCTATTATTTGTTGGGTTTCTTTTTGTCTTAACAATTTTTCTAACTTGCACTTAAAATGATCCTTATTAAAAAAATCAGTCAATTTAGATAAATTCTTTTTCAGTTGTTTATCAAAACACAGTCTAAAAATTTTAGCCTTATATAAATATAATCACATATTAATTAGAATTTTAACTCAGTAATTAATGTGTAGTCACTTATGTTTAGTTAACATCGAAAAGAATGTAATCTTAAATTGTTCTTTACATTTATGGAAACGCAATCTAATAGAGTCAAATATATTGTCCTTTGCTGATGTTAACAAGCCCAAATATTTTATTTAGCAATTGATGTTTAGCAGCTTAACTTACTTATTTAGATGGTTTTGAAGATAGACATTTATAAAAAATTATTATTATTATTATTATTATTATTATTATTATTATTATTATTTGGTACTGGGGTTAAACTCAGGGGTATTCTACTTCCGAGCTATATTCCCAGTCCTATTTTTTATTCTTTATTTTGAAACAGGGTCTCCCTCAGTTGCAGAGGGCCTCACTAGGTAGCTGAGGCTAGTCATGAACCTGGATCCTCCAGTATAAGCCTCCCAAATGCTAGGATTACAAGTGTTAGCCACCAAGCCCAGCTCAATTTATATTATTTATATTTACCTAATTTACTCATTTTAATAGCCATAGTTAGCACTTTATATAATTAATTTAACAAATAAACCATTCTAAAAACAATAAACATTGTGTGTGTGTGTGTGTGTGTGTGTGTGTGAGATACTGGAGATTGAAATCAGAGGCAGTCTACCTTTGAGTTACACCCCTAAAATTGGCTTATAGACAAAAGGGTGGCACACACTTATCATCCAAGTACTTTGGAGGCCAACACATGAGGATAGCAGGTTCAAAGATAGCCTCAGCAGTAGTGAGGCTCTCATCAATTTAGAGACACCCTGGTTCAAAATAAAACTAAAATAGGGCTGGGGGTGTAACTTTAAGAAGTTTTCTTGTGTTACTCTGAAAAAAAAATAGAAAAAGAGAAGAAAGAAAGGATGGAAGGAAGAAAAAAATCTACCAGAATCAAACTTTTGGTTTGTCCAATGATTACAATATACTTGTGCCGAAGTGTCCTTGCAAAGAAATTGCAATCTGATCAGAATTAACATCATCTTCTTATTCCATATGCAAATTATTGGTAATCAAAGTGTCCTTGACCTCAATATGCAGTTCTCAGGGTGCTCTGTTAGTCCCTATGTTTGAAGGTGTCTGTTAGCCACTATGTTCAAGTGTGTTTTATTAGACCCTACTGGATCCTCCAAGCCATCTTAGGGTACTCAGAAGAAATAAAAATTTCTTACAATATATAATATATATTTGAGATCCCAAGTAATTCAGTTGCACTTAAGAATTTACAATTTTATGATACAGATAATACAAATCCTCAGTGGAGAGTCTTAAAAGGATCCCAGGACATTTGTAGATAAAACAATTTTAGGTAGATAAGAGAACACATCTTAAGTAAATCAATTGCTGCTCCCAAAAATTGGAGTCTTAAGAAGAGCCCAGGACATTTTTAGATGAAGCAAAGTTAGGTAGGTAACAAAACACATCTAAAGTGCAACAATTGCTCCTCCACAAAGGTGGAGCCACTTTAAACAGTATCATTAGATAAGTTTATCTTAATAAAGACAAAATGTCACACAAGGAGGCTGTATCTACCTGAAATGACAAGATTGAATTCATTTTCCAACTATTGAATGCAAGTAATAGATAAATAATTATGTAAATTAAGATATTTTAGTTAAGGTAAACTTCCAAGAATGCTCCCAAGCTGACATTAACTGCACAGGACAGAATAACTGCTCTTGCTAGAGCATAAAACACTAGATACATCACATTTACATTTACAAAAGAGAGTGAAAAGATTGACCTTTAATATGTATCAGGTCTAAATATGCTATACTTGGTGAAGGTGGCTCTCTTGACATGAAGGTCAGTTCCCTTCAACATGTATCTCAGAAGTATTCCAAAATTGACAGAGTGTGGGAGTGCTCACAACACTGGGAGACCAATCACTTATATGCGTTTTTCCAGTTTAGCAGTTTAAGTTCTCTCTAATCCAGGAACAGGGTATGTTAGCCTAAAGGATGGACCTTATCTTTGGTTTTTTTAATGAACAATTACTCATCTTCTAAGGGGAAGTGGACTTGTCCAGAAAAAGAAAAAGGGACAGAGAGATAAAACTATTCCTCTAAGTTCCATAGCTAGTGGTTAATTTTAAAAGCAACACTTTTTCCTCACTCTCTAAAGGGGTCCAGGAGATGTTTCTTACATTCTAAGCAGAGTTTACTCAGTAAAACACTAGGAAAAAAACTAAGAAGCCTATAGGAAGTTTTGCAACAGAGAAAGGGAGAAGAAAGAAAAAAGAGAGACCATTGAACCATTGAATAGATTTTGAGTTCAAAGACTCTCACCAGGCTTCTAAGGATAGTGTCAGCTGCCACCCTCTTGCCATCTGAATCTGCAAGGCATGGGGAGTTGCCCCTGTCACCCTTTAATGGGGAACCATGGCAAATGGGGCTCTAAGACCAAGTGTATGCCCTTTTGGGCCATAAAATGAAAGACAGGAGGACAGGAGTTTTATACATGCACATAGATAAAATATTTAAAGACAGGAAAAAGAAAAATATTTCAGTAGACTTTCCAAAGTCAATGTCTCTGAAAGCTCTAGGTTTGGGCACCATAAATGTTGAGGGTAAAATATTCATTCCTCAACTTAGGAACTCAAGACCAGCAGGGTCCTTGGCTTCTGTGGCAAAAATTAATTTCGGCACACTCCAGTCAGAGTGTTTTTTGGGTTTTTTTTTTGTGGCCAGCCCTATTTTTTATTCTTTATTTTGAAACAGGGTCTAAGTTGAGGAGGGCCTCACTAAGCAGCTGAGGATGGTTGCGAACCTGGATCCTCCAGTCTCAGCCTCGCAAATGCTGGGATTATAAGCATGTGCCACCACACCTGGACAAAGACAGACTTTTATATAGAAAAGTGTTCTAGGGAGAATGTAGATCATCTTAAGAGGGAGAGAGCTAAAAGTAATATTTTAAAACACATTAGAAAAATATAATATGGTCAAAGAATGTGATACAATTTATGATTCTCAAACATTGTCATATTATTTTTTTGTCATCAAAATCATTATTGCAGTTCATTTTATATCTATCAGTCACTGGCACCTACCACCAAGCTGGTTCTAATCAATATGTCTTGCTTTTTAGTATTAACCACTCTTAACTATACTAGAGACCAAAGTGAACCCTCATTTCTATGTCTTTTATACAGTGTTTTTTATCTAGAATTTTAAACTTATTCTGTGTAGTATATAGATTACCTCATTGTCCATTTTGACTCACGTTGTTTACAAGTGAAAAGATTGGGATTTTTTTTAAAAAAGGACAAAAAGGAGTCGATGTTAGAATGTCACTTCACTCATGGTTCATCATCTTAATGGACTAAAGTGCTATTTGTCTTTTTGTAGATGTGAGTTTTATATGCTTATATCATGCTTACTGTCTTATTTTTCCAATTATGGATATTTTGAGGCTTAAAAATTACTTGATTAAAAACAAAACATATAACATTGGCATTTAAAAAGAAGTTTTCATAAAGTTTTATCTAAAGACACAAAAACTAAAAATAAACATAATTTTTAATAAAATGGTATATTTATCTTAGCATTCAAAAGAATTGGCTAGATAGTAGTGCCTGGTACCAATACTAGTATCGTGCTTGTAGTAGATACTCAATTTTTCTTTTTTTATTCTTTGATTAGCCTCATTGAACTGTGATTTGCATTGTTAGTTTCAAAGAAATTTCTCTGACTCTTATTAGTAATTCCTGTAAAGGCAGAGAAAACCCTTGTAGTCTCTATGAGAACTAGTTTTCCTAATTAAGTTAATTGATTTAAACCTTGTTGGATGTAAGGGCATAGTTAAAAAGAAATATTTAATTAACAAATGAACTTGTGCTAATTGCAAAAAAATACTCTAATATTCAGTGAAGCAAGTGTGACTGTACTTGTATTTGTCAATGCATATCACTTATACTAATATTTATGCCAGAGAAAATAAGTCTTTTGTTTATAACATACTCTAAAATTCATACTCTTTAGTAAGTGCAGTTTTAGAAGGATGCTTTAAATTAAGATCAGGCTTTAATCTGAGATGTATCAGTCTGCTGCTAATGTAAAACAGGAAATAAGGATGTAAGTGAGAGGAGGTAAGATGGAATAGATATATTAACACTACAGAATCTATATATGTGAAATTAAGGAGAGAAAGCAGTCTTGATGATATCCAGTTGTTTGCTTAGACACTCGTTGGACATCAGAGAAGGTAGATCTGTTTTTGTGGATATGGAACAATGTTGTTTACTTGAGTTGTTGCTTTTATGTCTGGCTAAGCAAGTTAAAACAACATCTAGGAAAAAGACTGTGCATTACATTACTTTTCAATCCATTTCTTTTTTGTAATGCCATTACTTGGGAGGTTGAGACAGGATGATCACAGATTTGAGGCCAGTCTCAGCAATTTAGC
Source organism: Graphiurus murinus (assembly GCA_004027655.1). NCBI lineage: Eukaryota > Metazoa > Chordata > Mammalia > Rodentia > Gliridae > Graphiurus > Graphiurus murinus. Next base: position 25,395 of record PVLC010018783.1, read on the forward strand.
AAGATGGTAAGCAACTTAGTAAGAAACCATTTCAAGATAAAAATAAAAAAGGACTGTAAGTGTGTCTTGGAGGCAGAACATCCCTGTGTTTAAATATTTGCTTTGGATTTTACAGAGCAGCACATTAGAAGCTTAGGGAAAGGGGAAAAAAACTATGGTTGAAGTAATATCTAATTTCCTCTCATTTTTCCATAGAAGTAAGCAGATTACGGTAAAATGTCTTAGCACAGAGACATGAATAGAATGAACTGTTATTTTTTCCATATTTTATGTGGAAAAAGATGATAAGAAATCTCCAAGTTAACTCAAGAGTCTGTAGCACCAACAGATGGAAAATCTTCAAAATATGCATGAAGTCAAGTTGCATTAATATTATAAAAATTAAAACCTTGGCATAGTGTTATTAATTTTAAAGTATATAAAAATGATCAAATATTTTTATTTTGCTAAAGAGAGCAATTTTCATCAGCAACTCTTATTAAAACATCATTTAGGTCCCCAGACTAGTCTAACATCTATACTGAGCATTTTGTTGCAATTATTCTGACTGGTCTGTTAAATAAATCCTTTTTACTTGTGCCAAATGTCTCCTTCTGGGAAATTTGTCTTGACTTCTAGGTCACTTTTCAAAATTATGATGTTACTCTATTTCATAAAGCTCTGAAATAAAGATAAAAATCATGAAATTAAAACAGCTAATATCATGTTCTTTTAATACCATCAAATAATTAATGAGTATGTATAACATTTCATAATTTAAAAGATGGTATTTCTGTATTTCTCATCCATTACTCAATTAAAAGAATTATACAATATTTTGGAAATATATTATTTGCTCATTCCATCAATCTCACAACTATTCAGTAAACATTTAATTAGATTATTTTAACTTTTGACCTCCTACTTACATCTGCAACATTTTTGTTACTGTTTTTTTACAATTATTTTATATATTTATTAATTTCATATATATATATATATACACAACAATAAACTTTACCTGTACCTATTTTAGCCCATCTTCTTTGAGACCTCAGTTGTGGATGAGATTTAGTAATCTGAACAATTTGGAAAAGTCTTGAGAAATATACTACATTATTATGCTAAACATGTCTTTGTACTTGGCACTAAATTTGTTCATTTCATGCAACTAAAGTTATTTTTACACAGTTCAGTTTTGAGTATAATGAGTAAGAGAATACTATGGGCTTCATGTGATTTTGGTCTTTCTGATAATGCTTCATTTGCGAAACAAGGAAAATTGAGATGTAAATAGTTTTTGTTGTTGTTGTTGTTAAACAAAAAAAGTCAGAAGAAAGAATTATCTCTTTCAGACTCAAAGAGTAGAAGCAATTATCAGTGGATGTCAAGATATCACAATTGCACTTTTCCTCTCTGGGCTCTCTGTGGCTGTGCAGCTGGGTGTGGATAGCAGGGCTGAACTGCTTAAAGGTTGTGTATGGAGGAGTGTGGAGATGGCAGTGTTGACGTGATTTTGCTTGAGGCAGTAGGATTATTTTTAAAACAGACATATAAGAATCATGTTAATGAATTGCAAAAATGCTCAATATCCCAATTCTGCTTCTTTTTCTCTTGGCTGTTAGTAAACAGAAATTGCCAACAATGGAAAAAGGCACCTATCATCACTATAACTTTCTATTTTGATTCTTATATATTTTTATATTCCTCAGCTTAATTTGATTAATAGATCATAATTTAGTGTGTGTGTGTGTGTGTGTTACCAGGAATCGAAGCCTGGAGTATACTACCTCCAAGGTACTCCCCCAGCCGTATTTTATATTATCTGTGTGTCCAATTGCCTACTATCTATGTAACTCAGATTCGGCATCTTATAGACAACATAAACCAGTGTGCACAAGATGGAATTCAGTTTTCTACACACACACTTGTGCTGTCTCTTTTCTTTAATCCTCTCACTCTGCAGACATTCATTTTTAAAAGCAAGAATAATATTGTTTATCAATTTGAATAAGTTAGCTGTAAAATGAGAAAAATGTTTGTCTTGCTAAATTGCTGTGAAGATATGCAATGTATTTAAGAAATATTGTTGTTTTAAAAATTATTATTGTTATCTGTTTCATGTAGCCATATAAAACTAAGACTTCAGACATTCATGTTGATATATTAATATATGGAAATGAAGAAAAACTTACTTTTAAATACATAAAGTACTCAAAATCTCTTAAAAATTAGGCAAGCAAATGTTACTAATACAGAAAAAAAACCCTGAAAGTAATAAAAATGTACAATAACAAGATTAAATAAACTATAGAATATCTATTCAATGGAATATAAGGCAGCTACTAAAGATGGTGAATCAGGTGTTTTTTGTTTTTTGTAGTACTGGGGATTGAACTCAGGGGCATTCTACCTCCGAGCTATCCTCCCAGCCCTATTTTTTATTCTTTATTTTGAAACAGGGTCTCACTAAGTTGCGGAGTGCCTCACTAGGTAGCTGAGGCTGGCCGGGAACCTGGATCCTCCGGTCTCAGCCTCCCAAATGCTGGGATTACAAGCGTGCGCCACCACGCCTGGCGTCACTCAGTTTTAATAATATAACACTGTTCACATAAATTCTGATATAGAAATTATGATATGACATGAATAATTTATAATATGGTACATATATTGTTTGATTTATGCATACCAGTACATTTCAAAATACCTAGCATAATTGTGTGTAGAAGCTGAGGTAACTGTTTTAAGCAGTATTTTTTGTAATTTGCTTTTATGCATTAGCAACCAAATCGACCCGGTAAAATACTTTCTCAACTAAAATAGGTAAGTATTATAAGTATTTTTATATACTTTTATTGATACTTTGTAGTCTCACATCATAATCATAGTTTGAGATAAATCATAGTTTGAGATAGTAACAATAAGAACTTCACTTTTTTCAAAATAATTTTTACACTGGATTTTGAAAGCATTTTATGTATTAAAACATGACGCAATAAATAATAAATAAATAAATAAATAAGAATGAGACAAAAATAGCAAATAATTTTCTTCTGTTTTCTAGCTAGGAGATATTTTTTAAGTTATTAAGTTTTAATCAAACAAGAAATTATCTTAAGTGACTTTTTTTTTGATGATAGCAAATCATATTTACCCAATCATACTAAATTCCCATATGGTTTTATTACTTTAGCAATAAATTAAAAGAGATAATTTGAAATCAAATATCAATTTGAGCTGTGCTAGTTTGGTTTTCTCTTGGGAATTTATGTTGGCAAGCTCAGGAAGAACAATTATTTGGACTTTGAAGGGAAATGCTTATCTGTCTGTCAAACTGGAAGGGATGTTTTTCTGCATTTAGGCAGCAGTAACTTACAATCCAGGCTCTCACATACTTAATTTTTGGCATTGTTTACTCTATTTATTCTCACTATGTTTTTGTAGCAGTCACATATTTCTACTAAACATGTTACTGATTATGTTTGAAGCTCACATAAATTATTTGAGAATCTTATTGCAAAGCTGTAAACATTTTCAAAATGAACAACTGAAGCTTTAATTTGGTGCTTATATAGCTTTGAATGCCTGGAATACCAGGTGTTAAGCACACCATTTATGGATTCCCCTACATTTCCAGAGCCATTTTATTCTAATAGATGCTGGAGACTATTCCTTCCTATTGTGGAAACCAGTGGGACTCTGAAAGCATATTTTGCAGATTCACCTCTCTTGATTAATTCCTTTGAATCTAAAGTACTGTATTGTTAAACTTGTTCTAAGCTTGCTAAGATTTAGTAAAATCATATTGGACTAAAAACATTAAACATGCAAATTGACTTGAGATAAGGAGAGACCTATTTTTCTTTAAATCTCCAGTAAACCAATCCTTTTATAAACATGGACTTCTCCTTAAATGCAGATCAGACATTTTTGGAATTCTGTTCAGATTCTGATACTCTTCACCTTGTGGTCATACATAAATGTATCCATATCTCTGAGCCTTTGTTCTATAATTACAAAAGTGGCAGAACAATATTTATCCCTTAATAATTTTGAGAATTAAAATGAGCAGATTTATGAACATGTGTAGTCTTGTACTTGCGTTGTAAACAATGCTCACTAACTGGTGTTTTGAGTGTCTGTGACATGGTCAATATGACACTAATAGGTGATTCAAACACGTCCCCTTCACTGGGCTTTGTGTATTTGTTATCTTACTCTCTGTCTCTTCCCCGCAAGGTTATGAGCTCCTCAAGAGCAAACAATTTATTTATTTTGTTCACATATGGATGGTTGAATAAATGAGTGGGTGAAATGTCACCTGATTTAAATCCTAAAGTGGAATTGTAAGTGGGTCAGTAATATTGAACTGAGAGATAAAGTATACTGACAAAGGAAAAGCATGATCAAAGACAGGAAATGACAAACATCCAGGTACTGGAGGAAATAGTCATCTGTTGATATTGCTGAGATGTGAAAAGTGAGCTGGGGAAGGAGAATCTGTCAGTAAGGGCATCAAATGACTTGCCAAGAAGTGAGTTTTATTCTGTGGCCCAGTGCCTTTCAAACTGTTATGTAGACCCAAATGGGCTTTTCAGAGTACCTCAGAATTACCAGGGAAATGAAGAGAAAGACATATAGATAAGGCTTTATTCTATAATCTCCATTTCTCTCCCTTGACCTCAACCAGAATAGCTTTTTATTCCCTTCCCATATTTTGAGTAATATTTTCAAAGTTTTATGTAATGTTTTATTATTAGGAATTATTTTAACACTCTAATATAGATAAGAATTTGTTATTTTAATGGGAACAATGGAGTATTTTATATTTTAACACAGGAGAATGATACAGTGACTTTAGTTAAATAATCTTAGCAGGTCTTTATAGGATAAATTCTTGGGCTTATTAGACAGGTAAAAGAATTAATCCTAATGTAGCTGATGAGGAAAACACAAGAGGCACAAATATATCATAGTGTGATGTTCAATTATTTTAGGTCATAACTGACCTTGAAGGACATTTGAATAACCAGCTGTTGATATCTAACTAAAGCTTCAGTAAATGAATCTGAGCCTTGGGGAAATTTCTGAGCTGAAGTCATAGATTTGTGTACCATTTGCATAGAGATCAGACTCTATGAGTAGATAAAAATCAACTGGTGAAGTTTCATAAAGGGAAGAGCAATGGAGTAAGGATGTATCCTTAAGAATGATTGGCTCTTCAAAGACAAATGTAGAATAAGGAACCTAGCAAGGAAATAGAAAAGAAAAGTTAATTGGCATACAGTACTAAGAAAACTAGGATAGTTTTAGGAATGAGTTTGAAGAAGTAGCGTATTTTGGAAGTTATGGGCTTGCTAAGTTTAAGAAAGGATGAGTGAGGGTATGATATATAGAGTAAAAATTATATTTCATACATATGAAAAACAAACAATCTATTTTCAATCCAAAAAGATATTCTTTCTATCTTTCTAGGGCTACTATATCATCGAAGTTTAATTTCTCAACATGTTTAGCTGAGAATCCTTTTTTTTTTTTTTGCCTCCATGTCTTTCTCAGAGTAAAAACTGTTCATATGAGGATTATAGTTAATCTTTTTATCTTCCATGAGTGTTTGGGGGTAATATTAAAGCACAAATTATATGGTAGAACAGTGCAGCATGAAATGTGTGCCCTTTAACCACATGTTAAAGTGTGGCATTTAAGTTTCATTCTACTTGCAAGAACTTTAAGATAAAAAATAAATATGCTTTATAATTCAACAGGTCTCAGAAACTAAAAGTCCTATACAGAGACCTGTTAGAATATTTCCCTTGAAAATACAGAGATCTATGGAGGTGGCAGATATATGCATTTAAAAGTTTACAGTAGACTAACGTATATTACAAATTATGGACTACAGACACCAAGAATGGTGAATCATTAATTTTCATAAACAATCTTCAAATATTTTAGTCTACAGAAGCCCTACACTTAATAATTTGGGTCTTACTTTAATTATGATAAAATTGGGGGAAAAAGAAAAAATTACCAAGCCAGGTGTGCCTTTAATCCTAGTTCTTGGGAGGCTGAAACAGGAAAATCACAGTTTTGAGACAAGCCTCAACAATTTGGAAAAACCCTGTTTCAAAGTAAAAACAAAAAGAGCTGCAGGTGTAGCTCAGAGACAGAACTCCCCTGAGTTCAATACATATTACCAAAAAGAAATAAACAAGAGTAAATACCCTAGACTTTGGAGAGTACTGAGTATGTTCATTGTCACCATTGTGGTGCTGACTTCATGACTATATATCAACATTTATTAGATTGTACATTAAACATGTGTATTTATTATATGTCATTT
>PVLC010018784.1:0-31548 GCA_004027655.1 Graphiurus murinus
ATTTTCTCTGCACCTCTTTCCTCTGTATTTTTTTTTTTTTTTTTTATGATACTGGGGATGGAACCCAGGGGCATTCTACCTCCAAGCTACACCTCCACCCTATTTTTTATTCTTTATTTTGAAACAGGGTCTCACTAAGTTGCAGAGGGTCTCACTAAGTAGCTGAGGCTGGCAGCGAACCTGGATCCTCCGGTCTCAGCCTCCTAAGTACTGGGATTACAAGTGTGCGCCACCGCGCCCAGCTCTCTGTATTGTTTTGGAGCAAATCTAAGACATCCTATTATTTTACCACTGCATATTTAAATTCTGTATGTATGTTTATTTATGTATTTATTTACTTAGGTCCTAAAGATTAAACCCAGGGGCATTCTACCTCTGAGCTATACTCCAACTCTTTTTATTTTTTATTTTGAAACAGGGTCTAAGTTACTGAGGCAGGCCTTGAACCTGCAATCCTGTCTCAGCCTCCCAAGTACTGTAAATTCTGTATCTATAAAAGATAGACTTTAGCCAGGCATGGTGGCACATACATATAATCTCAGTACTTGGGGGGTGGAGACAGCAGGATCACAGGTTTGAAGACAGCTTCAGTGATGTAGTGAAACCCTCAGCAACCTAGTGAGGCCCTGTTTCGAAACAAAAACATAAAAAGTGCTGGGGGTGTAGTTCAGAGGTAGAATGCCCCTGGGTTCAATCCCCAGTACCACATACACACACACATACACACACACATGCGCGCGCGCGCGATAGACTAAAAAACATAACCACAATACCATAATCACATCTAAGAATAAGTCTTTCATAGAGGTGTACTTCAGTGTTTGAATTTCAAATTATAACTATCATAAACTTTTTTTCAGCTTGATTCAGATCCAAATAGGATTCACTTATGTAACTGGTTGATGTATCTAAATTATAGATTCCTACTCCGTACTTTTTCTTTCCCCTTGCCATTTATTTGCTGAAGAGCCATTTATCCTGTTAATTCTCTCTGTATGGATTTTGCTGATTACATCTCCATGATTAATTTAACATGTTGCTCTGTTCTCTCAATTAGTGGTTAGATCTAAAGTCTTGATCGTATTTTCTTTTTTGGCAAGACTACTTGATGCGTGCTGTTGAATTCTTCCATCCCCAAACTCATAATGTCTAATTATTTCTCTTTGATTTTAGTGGTCATTAACAAGCAATGCCTAGATCTATTAATCCATTAGGGGGTTCAAAATGGTGACATTTCAGTTCTATCTTTATTAATTAGACTACTTCTTTAATAATAATAATAAAAAAAAACTCCCTTCATCTACTATTTGGTTATCCAGTAGTATACATTGTATGAAAAAAGCAAGCTAAAGGTGTCCTCTCCTTTTTTTACCTCCTTTCAAAACAGTTTGTTGCACTCTTCAGCAGTGACCCTTAGCTGCTACCATCCATTTCAAGTATTATCCTTATTGATGCTCAAATTCTTTCCACTTTGGCCATTGGGAGCCTCTTCAGACTGGCTTCTGAGTCGTGTGTGTGTTACTAGAGTTTGAACACAGAGGCATTCTACCTCTGAGCTACACCCCACTTTATTTTATTTTATTTTTGTTTTGGAACAATCTCTCATTAAGTTGCTGAGACTGACCTACAATCTGTGATCTTCCTGAGTACTGGGATTTTAGGCATGCACTACCATGCCCAGCCAAAGTATTTATTTATTTAAGTACAATCTTTAGTGCTTGCCTGTGGGCTGGTTTGTCCCTATCTTTATTTATTGTTTCAGAAACCTGAACTGATATTTACTAGAAAGTCAATCGAAGCCAGCATGGTGGAGCACGCCTGTCATCTCAGGATTTGGGAGGTTGAGAAAGGAGGACTGCATTTTTGAGGACAGCCTCAGCAACTTTATTTTATTAAAAATAAAAAAGGGCTGGGGTGTAGCTTAGAAGTAGAATGCCCTTGGGTTCATTCCCCATACCAAAAAAAAAAAAAAAAAAGAAATTAAAAAGAAAAGGTCAGTGATGGCTTTCAGTTCAGCAAAGTACAATTTCCACTTTCTGCAACCAGTTTCCACAGATACTCGGTTGGCAATGGTTCACTTTTCCTGAGCCAACAGACATAGGTAGATGGTCCTTGCTTCAGCCTCACCTTCATGGTGTGGTCCAGCACTGGTGTCTGAATGTGGCACTGCCTGAACTGCTGGCTTGAGTGGAAAGTCACGCATTAAAATCCCTTCTCTGCCACATTCCTTTACCTCTCTGGAATTTAACTCTATCTCTAGCCCCTCTTTCCAAGTTCCCATCTCTTGCAAATTTAGGTGCCTCAACTTGATCACATCCCAAACTAAACTCATCTTCTCCAGGTCTTTTATGTTTTTTTGTCTCAGTGAAGGGCACCATACTGTCCTTGACTTTACACTTTGTACAGTCATGTATGACTATAGTTAATTAATGTTGTATTTGTTTCTCCTGCTAGACTGTTAGCTCCTTGAGAGTTGGGATCATGTCTTTCTTGTTGATCATTGTATCTAGTGCCTGGAACAATATGTGGCACATGAGTCTTCAATAAATATTTGTTGGACTAATTAAGAAGTTCACTGAGAGCCGGGTGTGGTGGCGCACGCTTGTAATCCCAGCATTCGGGAGGCTGAGACTGGAGGATCCGGGTTCGCGGCCAGCCTCAGGTACCTAGTGAGGCCCTCCGCAACTTAGTGAGACTCGGTTTCAAAATAAAGAATAAAAAATAGGGCTGGGGGTATAGCTTGGAGATAGAATGCCCCTGAGTTCAATCCCCAGTACCGCAAAAAAAAAAAAAAAAAAAAAAAAGAAGTTCACTGAGTCACCCCAACCAGAAACCCCAACATCAATGTAGTTTCCTTCCTCTCACCTTTTACATCTTATCAGTCAGCAAGAAATATTTCTCAGTTATCTAATCATGACAGTAGGCAGCATCAGAGTCTGCTACTTCACTTCTGAACCATGATAATAATTTGATGACTTTATTCATCTCGTTTCCTCTAACATATCCTATATATTACCACAGGTATCTTTGAAAATAAATATGACCATGTCTTTGATTTTATCACTTCCCCACTTAAAAAACTTTTTTTTTCCTTTTTTGGTCTCTTGTTATCTAAAGAAGAAAATTCAAGCTGGGTATGGTGGTACACACTTGTAATCCCATTATGTAGGAGGCTGAGACAGGAGGATGGCAGGTTTGAGACCAACCTTAGCAATTTAGTGAGACCCTCAGCAACTTAACAAGACCCAGTTTCAAAATAAAAAATTAAATAGGGCTGGTGGTATAGCTCAGAGGTAGAATGCCCCTGCGTTCAATCCCCAGTACCACACACACACACACACACACACACACACACACACACACGAAAAAAATCTAAGCTCCCTGGATTGTCCTGATCTGTGTGTCCTGTCTCATAGTGTTTCAATCCCCATAAACAACTTTCCAGTCCTTACATCTGTTTGAGTCCCTCCATACCTGCTTTATCACCCCTCCTCTAGTGCCTAACACAATGCTGCCACAGAAAAGACAGAGAAAGAAAGTGAGTAAAGGCAAGCTTGGGGATCTGGCTTGAAGAAGGTGCTTGGGTTTCTGTGGAAACCCAAGGAAAAGCAGTCATCTTCCTTCCAACAGTAAGCTCTTCTTTGATCACAGAAACCAGGGATTTTAAGAGTTGCTGGTAGCAGACAGTTCTGGTATTGAAGTTATGCTTTTAAACATTACATAGTTGTTGTTGTTGTTGTTTTTCTACAGTTTAGCTCCTTTCTGTAAAGGAAAAGCTTTATCTTGAAAGTTACTTTTGTTTGTTTTTCAGTTATCTTTTATATTTTGGGGAGAGTGGTTCTTCTGGACACAGTATCCACTGCAGGAAAGTAGAATGGCCAAAGCCAGCAGGAAGCTGACAGATGGCGCGACTCTGAAGCCTCATCACCTATTCAACAAAAGTTAAATGTTGGGCTGCAGGTGTAGCTCAATGGTAGAGTGCTTGCCTACCATGCATGAGGCCTTGAGTTTGATCCCCATCACCACAAAGAACCCCAAAACAAAAATTAAATGTTGTTCAGAACATGTGTCTTTCAACTCTTCTTTTCCGCCCATCGATTTCTGCTGTGACTGTGTGCTGATTGGGAATTAAATATGAGGGAATAGGTTGAGTGTGCTCAGAGGCCCTCCTGGTAGCCTCGGTCTGTCAGATGGCATTCTTCGCCATAGGGCTGCCCTTAGTACCTGAATAGACCCTTCCTAGCTTTGACTGTCCTTTCTCTGAGTTTTGTACAAATGACCTGGGTGATCCTTCTTGCTCCTAATGCTTACCCTCCAGAGTAGCCACACAGTATGATCTGTGGTTGAGATTAACTGGGAACTTGAAAACTTATCTTTGGTAACTTGATATTGAGCAAGTGAACCTAATGGTTATGAAATAAATACCTCACATAATGTCTGTGTCTGCATTTCATGACTGACCTCAAGTTTTTCCTTGAGGTTTTATTTTTAACATGTTGGAGGTCGCTGGAAATCTGATTTAATGTGCTAGCTGTTATGATGTATGGGTTAAAATGAATATTTGAATTTTTCCTCCTGTAAGTATGGAACATGGAGCCTAAAGAACATGTCTATCCACCACACATTTTGACACACAAATTTTAGAAAATTCTCTTAGTGTACTTTTTTTTTTTTTTCTGCAGCACTACAGATTGAACTCTGGGGCATTCTACCTCTGAGCTACACCCCCCCGCCCTATTTTTTATTCTTTATTTTGAAACAGGGTCTCACTAAGTTGTGGAGGGCCTAAGTAGCTGAGGCTGGCCATGAACCTGTGATCCTCCTGTCTCAGCCTCCCAAGTACTGGGATTATAAGCATGCACCATCATGCCTGGCTTCTTAGTGTACTTTTAGTGCTTCTTCATGGTGGCAAGACTTCTGGCTGGTGGGCATTAGAGGAAGAAATCAGTGACATGCAGTGGTTTAACCATGTTCTGGTCAGCATTCTTATAGCTATAATCTAAAAGACTGACCATGTAACTTAGAGAAAAGAAGATTTTCTTATAGTGTTGGGTTTAGTCCATATGAGACTGGGGACTGTGAATCTCAGGACTGTGATGGGAGTCAGAGAGAGGGAGAGAACACGGGCTGTGTACCTCACATCATGGAGGCTAGAAGCCAGGGGGAGGAAGAACCGTATATAATCCTCCAAAGCCACACCCTCAGGAACCATCTCCTCACGCCACACCCTACTGGCCTACCAGGTACCACCCAGGTAAACCCATCATTACATGGATTTATCCACTGCTGGGATTACAACCTTCATGTCTCAACTGTATCAACCCTGAATTTTTTCCTTTTTTTGTGATATTGGGGATTGAACCCAGGGGCATTCTACCTCCGAGCTACGCCCCCAGTCCTTTTTTTTTTATTCTTTATTTTGAAACAGGGTCTCACTAACAGGGTCTAAGCTAAGTAGCTGAGGTTGGCTATGAACCCGGATCCTCCAGTCCCAGCCTCCCAAGTACTGATATTACAAACGTGCGCTACCACACCCGGCTTCAACCATGAATGTTAATGAATGAACTCTTTGGGGGACATTTTATATCTATCTATAACAAACCACATTAGCAGTTCTATTTTGCTCATGTAAATAGAAGATTAGAGATAGTCTGATGGTATCATAGCTGCTCCATGATACCATAAGGCATTCCAATGACCTCTAGCCTTTTGTCTCCTTCTGCTCAGCAGTCCTTCTATGAGTTTGGCCTCACTTGATCCCAATATACCTGTAATAGCTCCAGCAAAGTGTAGTAATGCATAGCCTGGCTCTAGCAGAGAACCTGCTTGTGATTTTTCAGGTCCAACAAGGGTTTTGTCTGACAAGGCCTCATAGGGAAAGCTGCCTTCTTGTATCAGATCAGGTACAAAGCCAGTGCTTGACTTGGCTCCTGCTCTTATGCATGCCTGCATTTCTAGCCAAGGCTCCTCCATTTGGAGGCCTCCTTATGATAGTGAGGGGGATGAGCCCTCACCATGGCTTTGCTCAGTTGCCTCTGCCAAGATCAACTTACCGAGGGTGGGTGTGAGAGGTCTTTGAAGATATTTTTCTTTGCTCTCAATATTCAGTACTTTTCCACTACTATCCCTTCCCTCTACCTAACCTAGTTCCTGATCTATAAAAAGACAAAAAGCCTTTTGTTTCAGGATCCCTTGGCAGTGAGACAATCCTCATATTTGCATCAATCCACTTGATCCTTGCCTGGCTTTGTTTCATTGGAAAAATGGACCATTAGGGAATCTATGCTTTCTCCACTTTACTGTCTTGCTTATACTAGTGCAGTAAGTGTGTATGTGTATGTGTGTATATGTGTGTGTTACTGAACTAGGGACATTCTATCTCCAAGCTGCATCCCTGGCCTTTTTTTTTTTCTTTTTTTTTTTTTTTTTTTTACAATACTGGGGATTGAACCCAGGGGCATTCTAACTTCTACCAACAAGCTAAGCTACAGCCCCAGCCCTATTTTTTATTCTTTATTTTGAAACAGGGTCTCACTAAGTTGCAGAGGGCCTCACTAAGTAGCTGAGGTTGGTGGCAAACCTGCAGTTCTATTCTGTCTCAGCCTCCCAGGTACAGGATTACAAGTGCGCCACCATGCCTGGCTTCCCCAGCCTTTTTTTTTTTTTTTTTTTTTTTTTTTTTGCGGTACTGGTGATTGAACCCAGGGGCATTCTACCTCCGAGCTACATCCTCAGTCCTATTTTTTATTCTTTATTTTGAAACAAGCCCTCACTAAGTAGCTGAGGCTAGCCGAGAACCCGGATCCTCTGATCTCAGCCTCCCAAGTACTGGGATTACAAGCGTGCACCATCATGCCCAGCTCCCCAGATCTTTTAAAGATTATTATTATTTTTTAAATTTTGAAACAGGGTCTAAGTTGCTGAGGCTGGCCTTGAGCCCGCAATCCTCCTGTCTCAGCCTCCCGAGTACTGAGATTACAGGTGTGTGCCACCATGCCTGCTGCAGTAAGTAATTAAAGGTTTGATTGTTACTTTCATTTTTACTTGTCTTACTATTCTAACATGTGGCAACTAGTTCAGCTCTTGACAGGCACCAGGAAAGGAAGGGCAAAAAGTATAGGCCAGCTGAGTTGGTCTAGGTTTACGAGAGTCTCACTACTTGCTGAGGCTGTCCTCAAACTGCAATCCTTCTATCTGAGCCTCCCAAGTACTGGGATTACAAGCATGTGCCACTATGCCCAGCTCTCAAAATAAAATTTTAAAAAAGGATTGGGGATTTGGCTCAGTGGTAAACCATGCCTGCATGTTCAGGCCCTGGGTTCAATCTGAAGCACTGCAAAAGGAAAAGAAAAAAGAATTAAGATAAATGAATCTGGGGAGCATGGCAGCGACTCTAGCATAGTTTTTGTAACTCTTTGAATTCCTTTATGAAAACAGAGCAACCAGGATATCAATTGGCATCTACAACAAAATTTGGTGACAAGATATCCCTACAGACCCTGAAATTCAAGTAGATGGAAGTACTAGCAGCCCTAAGGCTTGCAAGGTATCAGTATTTCTGAAGAGAGAAGCAGAGGGAAGCAATGGGGTATCTGAGAAATCTGAACCCAGAACTGTCTGGCTTCACAGTTTGCTCTTTCTCTACTAAGCTAGCGAAGGCAGGATGTATCCAATGAGTGGTAGAATTCCAGGCTTTTTACAAGAAGGAGGGATTTAACAAGAATAGCTTCACAAAAGACCTGGACTTTGAAGATGCAGAGTCCACCTTATGCAGAGGCTTGAGGTGCCGAGTGGGTCTATAACCAAATCAGTTTTCGTTTCTTAGACCTATACTTCCTCCCTTCATCCATTTTCCTTGAACTACTGTACACTAAAAACTGACAACCTGTTCTGCAGGATGCTTTGGTTGACAGTGTGGCTGAGGATAGTGGGTGTCTGAAGATGGAGCCTTGAGTACTAGACAGAAAGGCCCTGACCGTGGAACTGTGCTTACAGTGTGACTCCACAGGATCCAGCACAGTGCCTGGCCCATATTCATTGCTTAGTACATGTGGGTGGGTGAATGAATGAGGTGATACACAAAAGCAAAAATTTAAAGGACTTTTAATGTCTTCAGGTACAGTATTTATTGATCTATTATTGGTATCATTTGAGGTAGGTTAGTTTATTCTACAATACTAAACAACTCCAAAATATCAGCAACTTAAAACAACAAAGGATTACTTCTTGCTCATGTTACAAGTTCACCACAGGTTGACAGGGCGACTCTGTCCATTACAGTCACTCAGGCACGTGGGGTGATGGAGTGAACACCATCTCAGGTATTGTTGATCACCATGCCAGGAGAAAAGAGAGCTCTGGAGGGTCTCGTGCTGGCAATTAAATCTTCTGTCGGTAAATGACACATGCCATTTCTGCTCACAATTCATTGCCTGGAGCTGTCACATGGTCATACCTAACTTCAAAGGGGGTCAAGAAGTACAATCCTATTATGCCCAGAGGGCAGAGAGCTGGACATACTTGGTAAACAGTACTGACTGTCACATTATTTGAAAGATGGGTTATGGGGCTCAGTTTAGGTTGGTTGATATAGACAAATAAAGAAAAGTGTGCACTATTCCCCTTTTTACCAAACTGACACATTAAGAGGTTGAGTTGCTTCCTCAAGCTACTCTGCCATTAAGCAGGGAGCTTAGGATCTACTCGGCACTTGTCTGATTCCAAAGCCTTTACCTATTGCCTCAAAGATACTTAATGTTCATGTGAAAAGCCTTCCATGCTGCTCTTCTGCACACACTTGAAGATAAGACACCAGAGAGCTCACTATTACTCATAGGTTTCATTTTACGGTCCCTGTGTCATAGGCAGATATTGAATCCACCTTTGTAAACAACCTAGGTTGTGCTTAAAAGGGAGGGGAAAATCTATGAAGCTTGGATTGCACACTTTGCTTGTACTAGTGGGTTTTCCCTTTTGGATCTCCTTCTCTCCTCATTGGTCTTTCCCCTGAGGTCTGACCCCCAAGAAGCAGAAACCAGAGGATAGCCCCACCAAACAGCAAAAAAGTGCAGCCTGGATCAGAGAGGGGACATCAGAGGAAGGAGGAACTTTTCCTATCAATTTGCTAAACCTTTCAAATTCTTCCTTAAGACTTGACTTTTTTTTTCAATGGCCTAGATTTATCCTAGGACATAGGTTCTCCATGCCCACCAGGGAAGTATTACCCATGTGTTTTGGATTTTCTTTTTCTTTCTTTTTTTTTTTTGTGGTACTGGGGATTGAACTCTGGGCATTCTACCTCTGAGCTATACCCCCAGCCCTATTTTTTTATTCTTTATTTTGAAACAGGGTCTCCCTAAGTTGCGGAGGGCCTCGCTAGGTAGCTGAGGCTGTTACATTCTTGTTTGACTCACCACATACAGACAGTTGCACAAGAGATGTTGGATGTGCAAGGATCTTTCAAAATAAATGTCTTTTATTTTGCCTTTATAATTGGCTAATCACATTTTAATCAAGAGTTCACAGCTTTCTTTCTTGGAAGGATTGAAAATGAAATGAAGAAGAGGGGAAGAAAGGATTATTTGCCACCACCCCCACTTATAAATTTTAGGCTATAAAATATCAGAGACTATACAACAAATGAAGGATTTGAAATGAACCCTGTAGGAAAATGATGGTTCATTTTAACATATTAGGACAACTTGAAAACAAAAAGTAATTTTCATATCCCTGTATGTTATTGGGCAAGGAAGTGATGGTTTAAGATGAGGATCCAGGCTGGGCATGGTGACATACACCTGTAATCCCAGTACTTGGGAGGCTGAGACAGGTGGATTGCAGGTTTGAGGCCAGTCCCAGCAAGTTAGTGAGAACTTCAACAACTTAGCGAGAGACCCTGTTTCAAAAATAAATAATAAAAAGGACTGGGGGTGTAGCTTGGAGGTAGAACACCCCTGGGTTCAATCCCTAGTACCAAAAAAACAAATGGCAAAGATCATGCACTAACTTTTTTTTTTTTTTTTTGAGGTACTGGGGATTGAACTCAGGGACATTCTACCTCCAAGCTATACCCCCAGCCCTATTTTTTATTCTTTATTTTGAAACAGAGTCTTACTAAGTTGTGGAGTGTCTCACTAGGTAGCTGAGGCTGGCGGCGAACCCGGATCCTCCGGTCTCAGCCTCCCAAATGCTGGGATTACAAGCATGCGCCACCATGCCTGGCGACTAACTTCTTTTTAAGGGAGTTTCTTGAAGCTGCCATGTAATTCTTTGATTATAATATTAGACTTAACTCAGTTACCTGGCCACACCTGTAAGGATGATGGGAATAGGTTCTACCCATCTATAAATTAGGGGTTCTATTAAAAAAGAAGGGAGAAGCCGGGCGTGGTGGCGCACGCTTGTAGTCCCAGCATTCGGGAGGCTGAGACCGGAGGATCCGGGTTCGCAGCCAGCCTCAGCTACCTAGTGAGGCACTCCGCAACTTAGTGAGACTCGGTTTCAAAATAAAGAATAAAAAATAGGGCTGGGGGTATAGCTCGGAGGTAGAATGCCCCTGAGTTCAATCCCCAGTACCGCAAAAATAAATAAATAAATAAATAAATAAATAAATAAATAAATAAATAAATAAAGCTGGGAAGCTGAGATGGAGACTCTCAAGTTGGAGTCAAGCCTATGCAACGTGGTGAGACCCTATCTCAGAAAAAAAAATTATAAAGGGCTAGGGAGCCAGGCGTGGTGATGCATGCTTGTAATCCTAGTACTTGGGATGCTGATACCAGAGGATCTAGGTTTGCAGCCAGCCTCAGCTACTTTGTGAGGCCTTCCGCAATTTAGTGAGACCTTGTTTCAAAATAAAGAATAAAAATAGGGCTTGGGGGTGTAGCTTGGAGGTAGAATGCCTCTGGGTTCCATCCCCAGTACCAAAAAAAAAAAAGGATTAGGGGTCTAGCTCAGTGGCAGAGTGCCCCTGGGTTCAATCTCCAGTGTGTGGGGGGGGGAGGTGTGGGGAAGAAGGGAGAATAGATGCTGAGGTAGACAAATAGGGGTCTCTACTATAGGAATTAAACAAGTTCTTTTGATTTCAAGTAATCTGAGGCATGTTTATGGACACTCATTTAGACTGATTCATTATAATTTTTTCCACCACCAGATAGAAGAGACCTCATCTACCAGTTGTAATCCCAGTTTGTCCTGCAGTGCTTCATACATGGCTGATATTATATGGCTTTGGAAATGAATATAATACTAAAGCAACAGAGAAAGCCATTATTAGCAACCATTACAAGGCATTATGTGTGATTTCAATTTTTCTCACAAGCTTATGAGTTTCTTCAGAGTCAGTAAATCACTTGAGTCTGTCTTTCTGGATTATTGAATGTTGACTATGGCATGCAATTGAGTATAAAAAAGTGTTAGCAGTATTCAACCAGGAATCTCAGTGAGGCGGAAAGAAATCAGCGAAGACTTCGTTAAGGAGATGAGTTTTTTGTTTTTGTTTTTGTTTTTCTTACTGGCAGGAAATCAATGATAATATTTATATAGCATCCTCACAGCATCACCAGAAGGCTAGGTTTTTATCCTTATTTTACAGATGAAGAAATGGAGGCTCAGAGAAGGTCGAGATATCCCATTTAGCAAGTTACATTAGTGGAACTAGAAACCCGATTTAATGAAACCAAATACACCGTTCTTAATAGAACCTCCAATTTTTAAAATATTTCGGTTAAGTTACTGAGTACCTGTTTGTGGAGAGGGCAGAATCATCCTTTGGTTTAGCTTAGGCGGTTGATAAAGTAATTGGGAAAAATGAGGGCAAATCATTTTGCCAGATCTTTCTAACTACAGAAATCCAATTAATACTGGGGCTAGTATAGGCTTTATAAGACTACAATTCCCAGCATGCCTCATGGCACCTTCAGGAAGACTTCTCCCAGCGTGCTGTACTTTGGAACCCGGAGTCCCAGAATGCAAAGCTCCGCCCCCTCTTGGTGCCAGGAAGCCGCGGAGACTACAGTTCCCAGCATGCAGCGCCGCCGTCACCTGTTCCCGGCGTCCCGCTGGGCCCTGCTTCGGAGGGAACTTTTGGACCCCGGAGGGCGGCTCCTGGAGCCACAGGCTCCTTTGGGTGTCGTGAATACGGGACAGTTCTGGCCCGTTGAGTCTCTGCAGAGGAAGTTGGGACGGGACGGGTGGGGGCTCGGGCCGGGCTCTGCTCAGGCAGCATTTGAGGCAGCCCCGACGGGGTCCTCCCGGGGCCTTCGTGCCTTTGAACAGTGGTGGCGGGCGGGCACACGGTCTCCGGTGCTACTTCCAGTAGGGTCGGCCATCTCCATGGCCACGGCTATGAGTGGGCCCTGCGCGGGAGGGTCGCGGGACATCCTGTGGCGCGTGAGTGCATCGCCGCGGGGCACTTACCGCTGGGCTTGGACTGGGCGGGCGAGCGCGCTCCGGCCGCGCGTGCGCGCGGTGCGGAAAGCGGCTCCGAGGAGGGTAGCGTGGATAGGGGACCACTTGGGGGACTGACCACTGTATTGTGGCCGCATCCTGCGTGGTCGCCGGGTACAGGGTGGCAGTGGGGTCCAAAGTGGAAGCTGGCCAGCCTGGGTGGGATAACAAATCGAAATTGGGGCAGAATGGGGAGGGTTTTTATGCAAGAGTGTCATGTAGGTGCAGAATGAATAACTTGTTGATTCTTTGGGATAAGAAATGGGAAGGACAGTGTGCGGATGTAGCTCAGTGATAGAGCACTTGTCTAGCATATACAAGGGGGGAAAAATTGGGAAGCATGTCCAGAATTAGAAAGAATGTAGTGAGCAGAGCAGATGTTCTTGGTAAATTAGAGTTAAGTATCCACTGTGGGACGGAGCTGAGGAGCTTGGTAAATTAAGAGTTAAATGTCCACTGTGGGACGGATGTGGATCCCTCCTGCATCCATTTTGTGGAGGACAGAGAAATATGAGTAAGGACGCTCTGGGAATAGTGCTTCTACCCCAGCGTACTGTCGTCTTCTGTATCCTCAGCTAAAATCTTTTGGGTTTTACCTATTTTTTACTACCTATGTTATCAGTCACTAAGTTTTGTAGACTTAGTGATTGCATTTTGTTCCTTTCCCAATGCTCTTGCCTTTGTTCAGACATTGACTGTCATCTCTGGCTTGGGCTGTTGTGGTGGACTAGCTGTCTTCTGGTTGGATCTGGTCCCCTCTGATCCATCTTCCTTCCAGCCGCCTTATGGTAAACACAGAGGTTTTACCTTCCATAACATAAATCCAGGTGCCATTTTCATACATGAAGCCCCTCAGTATCTCTCTTTGTATTAGCTTGTGTGTGTGTGTGTGTGTGTGTGTGTGTGTGTGTGTTTTGTGCTGGGGATTGAACCCAGAGGCATTCTACTTTTGAGCTACACCCCCAACCCGATTTTATTTTTTATTTGGAAACAGGGTCTCACTAGATTGATAAGAGTCTCACTACCAGCTGAGACTGTCCTTGAGCCTGTGATCCTCCTGTCTCAGCCTCCCAAGTAGAGCTTACAGGCGTGCGCCACTACGCCCGGCTTTATTTATTTATTTATTTTTGTGGTCCTGGGGATTGAATCCAGAGACATTCTACCTTCGAGCTACACTCCAGCCAAATTTTATTTCTTATTTGGAAACAGGGTCTCGCTAGGCTGATGAGAGTCTCACTACTTGCTGAGGCTGTCCTTGAACCTTCTATCCTCTTGTCTCAGCCTCCCAAGTACTGGGATTACAGGCGTGGGCCACCACGCCTGGCCTGTATTTTCTTATTCAACAGTATATCTTGTGCCTCCTTATGGTAGGTAGGCCTTGGCAATTCAGAACAGTGCTACAGTGCAGTAGTTTGTTGCCCAATAAAAAGCTCATGTATGTGCTGCACACTTATAATCCCAGTATGTGGGAGGCTGAGACTGGAGGATCCAGGTTCATGGCCACCCTCAGCTACTTAGTGAGGCTCTCCACAACTTAGTGAGTTCCTGTTTCCAACAAAAGAATAAAAAATAGGACTGGCGGTGTAGCTCAGAGGTAGAATGTCCCTGGGTTCAATCCCCAGTACTGAAAAAAAAAAAAAAAAAAAAAAATATATATATATATATATATGTAACTATATACATATATATTGTTATAAAACTAAATAAGATGATCTTACTCCCTATCCCAAAGTGTGATATTTGATAATATATCAAAAGCAAGTACCAGTTCTTAAGTTTACAGGGTTCTGTAGTGGCATGTAATGCTATAGTAGTAACTACTTGGATTTATAAATAATTGCATGGACTATAATCTCAGTATAAGGATTAGTGATGGAACATAAATATCCTGTATGAAGAGATAGGATTTGCATAACTAATTTAACTGACTTCATGATTGAGGAGTTTTATTTGTTTGATTTTAGGTTTTGGGCTGGAGGATCATTTCAAGTATTGTTTGGTCAGTGTTGCTTCTACCCATCTGTACTACAGTATATATAATTCTCAGTCGCATTGATTTATTTCATCCTATTCAATGGCTGTCGGGTAAGTGATACTCAATTTAGAGAAAACAAATTTACAAGACTTATTTCTTAACTTAGAAATTGCATTATGAAGTGATTTATTTTTAATTACTGTCTATATTGACACATCAAAACATTGAATTTGAGATAAGTTTAAGGCACTCCTTGCATAGTATAAGCCACTTTTTTTTATTGTGTAATGAGATTAATAAGCTCTTCAGAGACATATGTATGATGACAGGAACAAAAAGGATCTTTTTGTGTGTGTGTGTGGTACTGGGGATTGCACCCAGGGACATTCTACATTTGAGCTACATCCTGAGCCCCATTTTATTTTTTATTTTGAAGTAATATCTTGGAGCCTGAGACAGGAGGATCCCAGGTTGAAGACAGCCTCAGAAACATAGCTAGATTCTTAGCAACTCAGTGAGATCCTGTTTCAAAATAAAGATTAAAAAAGGGCTGAGGTGTAGCTTAGAGGTAGAATGATCCTGGATACAATCCCTGATACCCCCTCCCCATCCCCCCACCACACATATACAACAGGATCTCTCTCAGCGGCTGATGTTTTCTCTTTAAGTTCGTGAGGCTGGTCTTGAAGTTCGAATCTTCCTGTCTCAGCCTCCCAGGTACTGGGATTACAGGCGTGCTCCACCATGCCTGGCTAAACATGTCTTGATGTTTTTATTTTTTGTTCATATTTTCAGGCATGACATACACATATTTTAAACTTTGAATAGGATATTGATGATTGAACTATGAAATGTGAGCATATTAGTATTTTACAGGGGCATCACACATTTTTTTAGTTCATCTCACTTAGATAATTTACATGTTACTTTGATTTTAGCTAGAGGAGCTAATTACATTTGGGGAGGTGGGTACCGTTTTAAAATTTTTCTTATTTTGAAACAGGCAGGGTCTTGCTACATTGCTGAGGGTGTTGCTAAGCTGCTGAGGCTACCCTTGAACCTGTAATTCTCCTGTTTCACTGTCTCAGCCTCCCAAGTACTAAGAATATAGTACGTACCACCTTGACCGGCTTCTTTTTTTTTGGCAGTACTGGGGATTGAACTCAGGGGCATTCTACCTCCGAGCTACACCCCTAGCCCTATTTTTTATTCTTTATTTTGAAACCGAATCTCACTAAGTTGCGGAGTGCCTCACTAGGTAGCTGAGGCTGGCCACGAACCCGGATCCTCCGATCTCAGCCTCCCGAATGCTGGGATTACAAGCGTGCGCCACCACACCTGGCTTGACCGGCTTCTTATTGCATTTTTTTTTTTTTTCTTTTTTCTTTTTGGTGGTACTGGAGATTGAACTCAGGGGCATTCTATCTCTAAGCTACACCTCTAGCCCTTTTTATGTTTTGTTTTGAAACAGTCACTAGGTTGCTGAGAGTCTCACTACTTTGCTGAGGCTGGTCTTGAACCTATGATCTTCCTGTCTCAGTCTCCCAAGTACTAGCATTACAGGTGTGTGTCACCATGCCCAGCTTCTATTTGCATTTTAAGAAAAGATTTGAGCTGTGCATGGTGGTGCATGCCATTAACTCAGTACTTGGGAGGCTGAGACAAGAGGATCTCAGGTTTAAGGCCAGCCTTAGCAGCATAGCAAGAACCTGTTTCCAAAAAGAAAAAAACAACTAAGACTGGGGGTGTAGCTCAGAGGTAGAATACTCTTGGGTTGAATCCCCAGTACCCAAAATAAAAGGAAGATGTGAAAAATACCATTTACACTTAAAAAGAAACTTTGTATATTACTAAGATACTTCTTTTTCATCTGATGAAATGTTTGCATATGGTAGTATTTTTGACTGCTCTTAATAACTGGCTCATTTAAAAGAAATTCTAGTTTCTTTTAAAGTACCCAGAGCCAAATCCAAATAACTCACACTGGAGTTCTTGAGTTGATGTTCCATTGGACTTTTCAGCAGTGTACAATTAAATTCTTGAAGAGAAGATAACTTAAAGTTTTAAAATTATAGTTGTAGTCCAGATCCTTTTTATGTTGCTGTGTACTGAACATGACTGCAATAAGAATAAACTTCACTAATTCATTGCTCTTATGTTTTAGATTCTTTCAACGACCTATATAGTTCCTGTATAATCTTTTACCTCCTGCTGCTGTCAGTAGTAATAATAATAATAAGTATTTTCAATGTGGAGTTCTATACAGGTGAGTTTTCAATGTTAACCTTTTAAAAAATTGGAATTTATTTTACTACAGGTAGATTCAGTTCATTTTATATGTAGATGTGTATAAAAGGCTGAATTTTGTGCAAAATTTTGAAGATTTATACAGAATCATATCCTTTGAATATTGTATCTTACAATTCATTTTGGTGTTAGTTTCTCTTTTTAAAAATATATGTAGACCTTTTAGGACAAATATTGTATGATTCTACTTATATGCGTTACCTAGGGTAGTCAAATTTATATATATGTATACTTTTTTTGAGATGCTAGAGATTAAACTCAGGGGAATTCGACCTCTGACCTACACCCCCAGCCCTATTTTTTATTCTTTATTTTGAAACAGGGTCTCACTGAGTTGTGGAGGGCCTCACTAAGTAGCTGAAGCTGACTGCGAACCTGTGATCCTCCTGTCTCTTTTTAAAAATATATGTAGACCTTTTAGGACAAATATTGTATGATTCTACTTATATGCGTTACCTAGGGTAGTCAAATTTATATATATGTATACTTTTTTTGAGATGATAGAGATTAAACTCAGGGGAATTCGACCTCTGACCTACACCCCCAGCCCTATTTTTTATTCTTTATTTTGAAACAGGGTCTCACTGAGTTGTGGAGGGCCTCACTAAGTAGCTGAAGCTGACTGCGAACCTGTGATCCTCCTGTCTCAGCCTCCCAAGTACTGGGATTACAAGTGTGTGCCACCGTGCCCGGCTCTAGTTAAATTTATAGAGACATGAAGTAGAATGGTAGTTGCTAGGAGCTTGGAGGAGGTGGGAGATTATTTATTTTTGGTGATACTGGGGGTTGAACCCAGGGTCATTCTACCTCCGAGCTACAACCCCAGCTCTGTTTTATTTTTGAAATAGGGTCTAAGTTGCTGACGGCCTTGATAAGTTGCTGAGGCTGACCTTGTACCTGTGATTGTCCTGGCTCAGCCTTCCAAGTACTGGAATAATAGGTGTGTGCTACCACACCAGGTCGTGGGGCATTATTTAATGGGTAGAGTTTCACTTGGAGAAAATGGAAAATTGGGATATGGTTGGATGGTTATACACCAGTGTGAATATACTTATGCTGCAGAATTGTACACTTAGTAATGATTGAAATGGTAAATTTTATAATAGTTCATAGCTGGTGTTAAAGCTAATATTTAGCAAATGTATTATAAAAATAATTCCTTACAGAGGAGGAGATCAAGAGTGAGTGATTTGTAAGTTTTTTGTTTTTCTTTTCTCAAATATAAAAGTCTATAATTCGATGGTTTTTTAAAAACCCTTATAATATTAAGTTTTGCCTTGGGAGAATTACTTGCTAGATTTCAGAGCTGCTGATTTTTCTGTTTCTCTTCGTGCCCTTTTCAGACTTTCTAAGTTTTTCACTTAAGATAATAAGAAGCTTTTTCTTACACTTTTTTAATTAATTAATTAATTTTTTTTTATAATGCTAGGGATTAAGCCCAGGGGCATTCTACTTCTGAGCTACACACCCAGCCAAACAGCTCTAGTTTATTTCTTATTTGGAAACACTGAGTTACTAAGTTGCTGAGACTGGCTTCAAACCTATGATCCTCCTGTCTTAGCCTCCCAAGTACTGAGATCACAGGTGTGTACCACCATGCCCAGTACATGGGAGGCTGAAAGAGGAGAATCACAGGTTCACGTGAGGTCCCTAGCATCCTAGTGAAACCCTGTTTCAAAGTAAAAAAATAGGACTAAGGATGTAGTTCAGAGATAAAATTCCCCTGGGTTTAATTCCCAGTATGCTCCCGCCCCCTGACGCCCCCCCCCCCCCCCCACAAATCATCTTACAGAGCCAGGCATAATGGTGGTGTGCACCTGTAGTCCCAGCTACCTAGAGACTGAGGCAGGAGGATTGCTTGAGCCCAGGAGGAGGTCAGGGCTGGTCCTGCGAACCCCTATATAAACATTTAGATCCGTTTATAAGCATTTATTTTAGTATTCAGTGTTGCCAGTATTTACCTACTTTGTGGGTTTTTTGTTGTTGTTATTTTTGTATTTTCATAGATGGATTGTAGAAATAAGATAACTTTCTGGGGGGCAGGGTCTATCTTTTAAAAATATATATTTATGAATATATGTTATATAGGCATAAAGGCCCTGGAGAGCTGGGGTTGGTGTTATTTCAGCTCTCAGGAAGTTTTTTTCTTTTTTTTTTTTTTTTGTGGTGCTTGGGATTGCACCTCAGGGGTGTTCTACTTCTAAGCTACATCCCTAGCCCTATTCATTTTTTTTTTTTTTGCGGTACTGGGGATTGAACTCAGGGGCATTCTACCTCCGAGTTATACCCCAGCCCTATTTTTTATTCTTTATTTTGAAACAGGGTCTCACTAAGTTTTGGAGTGCCTCACTAGGTAGCTGAGGCTGGCGGCGAACCTGGATCCTCCGGTCTCAGCCTCCCAAGTACTGGGAGCCCACGCCCAGCGCTATTCGTTTTGTATTTGGAAACAGGGTCTTGGTAAGTTGCTAAGAGCCTCACTAAGTTGCTGAGGCTGGCCTTGAGCCTGTGATCCTCCTATCTCAGTCTCCCAAGTACTGATATTACAAGTGTGGGCCACCATGACTGGCTTTCAGGAAATTTTAATTTAGAAGAAAAGAACAATGTTAATCATGCTATATCTAGATTTCATTTATAGACTCTTCAGATTTTTTTATGTGTACATCTCTCTTTTTTTTTTTTTTCCGGTACTAGGGATTGAACCAGGGGCATTTTACCTCCGAGCTACACCCCCAGTCTCTTTTTTTATTCTTTATTTTGAAACAGGGACTCACTAAGTTGTGGAGGTCTTCACTAAGTAGCTGAAGCTGGCTGTGAACCAGGATCCTCTGGTCTCAGTCTCACAAGTACTAGGATGACATGTGTGTGCCATCACTCCTGGCTGCATGCATCTCTTTCTTTCATCATTTCTCAAGTTTTTTGTTGTTGTTGTTGTTGTTGTTTGTTTGTTTTTTGTGGTACTAGGGATTGAATCCAGGGGCATTCTTCCTTCGAGCTATACCCCTAGCCCGATTTTATTTCTTATTTTGAAATAGGGTCTCACTAGGTTGATGAGAGTCTCACTACTTTCTGAGGCTGTCCTCAAACCTGTGAACCTGTCTCAGCCTCCCGAGTACTGGGATTACAAGAGTGTGCCACCACGCCTGGCTTCTCAAGTATTTTTTAACCTGAGTTTTTCTGCTCTGTATTTCACATTATCTGTGGATTTCTTTCTGTCCTTTGGACTATTTGTGCAAGGCTGAGTGGGCATAACTTAGATCCTCTCACTTCATATGTTATCATTCTAAAGCTACAGTGATATGTTTGCTTTGCAGTTGTGCCTTCCATTCCCTGCTCCAGACTGGCACTGATAGGGAAGATCATTCATCCCCAGCAGCTCCTGCACTGGTTTATTCATGCTGCAATGGGGATGCTGATGGCGTGGTGTGCAGCAGTGATAACCAAGGGCAGATTCAGTTTTCTCGTGGTTCCCTGCACTGGTACTGAGAGGTAATACTGAATATATTTTTTCTTTCTAAGGAGTCTTGTTTAGTCACTAAGCTAAAGGTGACCTATGTAGGATACTGATTTATAGACAGACTTTGCTTTCCAGACTTCTACGGAAAGGGTATGTGTATCTTGCGTTTTTGATGTTTATATTTAATTCAGCAAAATCTTAAAAACATTTGTAGAATTCAGAACGTGCTAGGCTAGGTGCTGTTGAATTCATGAGAATGATTTAAACAGGCTAAGAGTTCCTTGAGAATTGAGAAAAATAGGGAAATTAAGACATAGACACAGATGTATATAATAGGAAGCAGTGAGATGTGCAAATAGAACTTGTGGGAATTCAGAACGTAGGGAGGATCCACATATATTCTTCGAGGAGGGAGTGTGTAGGTTGGTGTTTGAAGGAAGGATAGTTTGTAAAGAATGAATCTAAGCCGGGCATGGTGGCGCATGCCTGTAATTCCCAGTACTTACGAGGCTGAAACAGGAGGATTGCAGGTTTGAGGACAGCCTCAGCAACTTAGTAAAACTCTCAGCAACTTAGTAAGACCCTATTTCACAATAAAAAATAAAATAGGCTGGTGGCATATCTTGGAAGTACAATGCCCCAGGTTCTCTTCCATCCTCAGTAATACACACAAACACACAACTAATGAATCTAAAGAAAGAATTTTAAGGTAGTAACAACTACCTTCTGTAGAGTACTTTTATACTTTTGAAACTTATGTAATTTTTAAACATATAGCATTGATATAAATTGCAAATTTATATTCTGACTTTAAGAATTAAAAAAGGACTAGAAGCTAGGTGTAGTAGTGCAACTTGTTATATGAGTACTTGGGAAGATGAGACAGGAGGATTGCAGGTTCAGGACTTAACAAGACTGTGTTTCAAAATAAAAAATAAAAAGGTCTGGGGATATAGCTTGGAGATAGAATGCCCCTGAGTTCAATTCCTAGTACCAAAAAAGAAAAAAAAAAAAAGTTTGTGGATGTATCTCAGTGATAGAACACATGCTTAGCATGTGCAAAGCCCTGGGTTTGATTCCCCAGCATCTTGCCTCCCCCCTCCCCAATAAAGATTATTAGAATAATTGTAAGTTTCTATTTTCCATGTTACATGAGTACTAGTAAATACTTGATTTCCTTTGGGTCCTCAGCTACTATAAGGCAGGGTTGTTTTTTCCCTCTGATATAAGTTTTCCTTAGTGAAAATTATCCTCTTGACAAACATTAAATGATAAAGGACATCTGTGAATATAGGGCTATTGTGAGTAAGGAAATCTTAACTGCTTATCTTGAGTAAGTCTTGAACTCTTTTTGTACATTTCTCTTTAGTGAAGGAGGCAGTGAAGTGCCATGGAACAGAAGGCAGTAGCAAGCTACAAGTTGTTATAAAGAGATTGGTGCCCATTTTAAATACTGATGATTTCATAGTCGAGTCTTTAGCAAAGCTAATCTCTTTTCATCATCTTTTAACTTAGAGTCCAGAAAACAACTGGGAATCTCAGGTCTCATGGAGATAGATGGTGGGGCAGACCCCCAATCTGTATTCTTTCATGGAAGATTGACTTCCACCGAATTATATGTTGGCTCTGTACTTCCCTAGATATTTGCTGCATTCTAGAGGTCCTCAGGCAACTCAAAGGAGTTTCAGAGGTTGATGTTCACCAAATAGATAAGGTCTTATGCTTAAAATTAAAAGATATGGGATAGCTGGGTGTGGTGGTGCATGCTCATAATCCCAGTACTTGGGAGGTGGAGACAGGAGGATCTCAGGTTTGTGAACAGCCTCAGCAACTTATGAGGCCCTCCACAACTTAGTGAGCCCTTATTTCAAAATAAAGAATAAAAAATAGGGCTGGGGTTGTAGCTCAGGGGTAGAATGCCCCTCAGTTCAATCCCTAGTACTGCCAAAAAAAAGATGTGTGAGATAAACATGATGGGGTAGTGGCTTATGGCAGTGCCTATCCTCTTGAACTTAACTAAATATTCAGACCTTAACAACTCTAGTTTGTTACCTGGGAACTACAAGGAATTTCTCTTGAGCAGGAGTCCTGGATGCAGTTCATGTAGGGAACAGGTCCCACAGCCATCCAAGAGCTTGTGGATAACTTGAGTGACATAACTTGGGTGCAGGAGTGGAGATCTACATCATACAAGTATGGGGCTCCTTGTCTTAAAAGCCTGGTGCTCCACCGGATCCTGTATCTCTTTTAGCAACTTTATAGGCTTAGCATCCTGAGTGCCTGTGAGAGATGCCCAGTTACAAGAGATAACATGGAGAAAAGCTCAAAGTTTTGGCATCTTTGTCAGGCATATGTTATTTATTTATAGTTCTTCTCAGTCTAGGTGCAGTTTACCAACTTTTAAACAACATTACGTACTACCATTGTAGACATGTTCATGTCAGGTTTCCTGGGGAACAGAGCTAGAGTCAAATTCTCATGCTTCAGGGAAAGGATTTTGTTCATCTTTTCCTCACACTTAGCTAAAATGAGTTATTTTGTTAGAATATGAAACATTTCTTGAGTGATTAACTCAGATTTTGCCTTCAGTAAATATTAAGCTTAAGTGATATGTATCCCTGACTACTAGATTAATAATTTAACTTTCTCCCTTCAGCTTAGATAGCCCTGCTGCGCAAACCTGCTTAAATGAGTATCATCTTTTTTTTCTACTGGCTGGAGCATTCATGGGCTATAGCTATAGCCTTCTGTATTTTGTTAACAACATGAACTATCTTCCATTTCCCATCATACAGGTAAGCTATCATTTAAACATTGCTTTATACTAGAATTTGGCGTGTTAAGATTGCTTTGGTGTGTATGTATATAACCAGCCTCATTTGATTAACACAAGATTTGATTAATACAACTTAGGACTGAAGTACTCCAAAACACCACTTATTATTACCGTTATTATTTATTTATTTTTGGTACTGGAGATTGAACCCAGGGGCATTCTACCTCAGAGCTATACCCCAGCCCAGTTTTATTTTTATCTTGAAAAAGGGTCTTACTAGGTTGATGAGAGTCTCACTACTTGCTGAGGCTATCCTTGAACCTGTGATCCTCCTGTCTCAACCTCTCAA
The DNA here is from genome assembly GCA_004027655.1 of Graphiurus murinus. NCBI lineage: Eukaryota > Metazoa > Chordata > Mammalia > Rodentia > Gliridae > Graphiurus > Graphiurus murinus. The sequence goes on from PVLC010018784.1 coordinate 23,309, forward strand.
GTATTGGGATTACAGGCGTGCGCCACCATGCCCAGCTCTAAGTACCACTTAGAAGAGATTTGTCTTCATGAGACATCAGTGTATTTTTTTTTTTTCTTTTTTTTCCGGTACTGGGGATTGAACTCAGGGGCTTTCTACCTCCGAGCTACACCCCCAGCCCTATTTTTTATTCTTTATTTTGAAACTGAATCTCACTAAGTTGCGGAGTGCCTCACTAGGTAGCTGAGGCTGGCCTCAAACCCGGATCCTCCGGTCTCAGCCTCCCGAATGCTGGGATTACAAGCGTGCGCCACCACACCCGGCTCATCAGTGTATTTTTGAGAGCTATAGCTACTCTTTCTTGCTGCCACTCAGAATCCTGCTTTGTACCACTCTACCTTTCCTTCCCTGGTAGGTAGTGGCATTTGCTATGAGGGGGCTGGGGAAGGAGGAGGCTAACATTCATGCAAAGTACCTCTGTGCAGCTGGCAGCTTTATTTTGAACTTAAAACCTCATGTGCTTGGGGACGTGTAAGTAATTTTGGAATATATCAGTTACTGTCTCACATCCTTTTCAGAGCAAGACGGGGTATAAATAAATTAGTTTCACTTGGTTTGAGTGGTATAGTATAAACTATTTTTCTTTGGGTTTCTTTCTTTTGTGTGTGTGTGGTGCTGGCGATTGTACAAGCAGCATTCTTCTTCGGAGCTACACCCCCAGCCCTATTTTATCTTTTACCTGGAAACAGGGTCTCACTAGGTTGCTGAGGGCCTCACCAAGTTGCTTCAAACCTGTGATCCTCCTGTCTAAGCCTCCCAATATTGAGATTACAGACATACCACCACACCAGACTTCTTTCAGTAAGTTTTAAAAAATCTAATCTGGTAGAAGTCATCCTTGGAACTCAGAGCCACTTTTGTTGGCAGGAGAGAAAGTTTAGTTGATATGTCTTTGTCACATCAGGGCTCTCCCCAGCTTGTTCCTGCTATTCCAGCCTGGGTTGTTATTTACTCCCTTTCTGTTGGTAGAGGTGATGCTTAGGCAGTGGAGCAGAAATGTTAAACCAACCCCTTCCCACTGGAGCCCAGTTTACTGGGGGACAAATGATGTGCAAACAAATGAGATATCTTAATGAGAGTATAATCTGTGAGAATAGTGCTGTAGGGTTCTCCTGCTTTAATTAAAGTTGTTACAATGCATGTTGGATCTAGTGTAGTCTGATGAAAATACATGCACTGCAAGGAGCTGTGTTCCCTTAAAAGGATTTTCCGTTTAGTCCCCCTATCTGTGAGAGAATGAAAAAAAAAAAAATCCTGTTTAGAAATTCTTCACAGCTTAGGAAGGTAGAAGTAGGACATCAATTCTGCTACGTCAAAATTTCACAAGGAGAAATATTTCAAAATCCTAAATAGAAATATCCATGGCAAATCAACTTAGATCCAAATATAATAAAGAATATAGAGAATGAGGACAAGAAAGTGTTAAGAGAGAAATAAAATACCACTAATACCCTGCTGGACCTCCATTTACCTTGTTCAGTTTCGTTTGCAATTAGCCATCTACTTAATATCACAGATCTGCAATAGAGAAAACAGAAGCAATCCAATAGTTAACCGTGCTGATAAATTATTATTTTTACCATGTAATGTCAAATTGGTAAAATTTACTACTAATACTTTTGATAAATTCTTTTTTTTTTTTTTTTTTTGCGGTACTGGGGATTGAACTCAGGGGCATTTACCTCCGAGCTATACCCCCAGCCCTATTTTTTATTCTTATTTTGAAACCGAGTCTCACTAAGTTGCGGAGTGCCTCACTAGGTAGCTGAGGCTAGCCACGAACCCGGATCCTCTGGTCTCAGCCTCCCAAATGTTGGGATTACAAGCGTGCGCCACCACGCCCGGCTTGATAAATTCTTTTGATAAAAATTTAGATTTATTCTAAATCTAAATTATTCCATGATGATAATATGTAATATTCACCTTTGGCCAGAATATTGATTTTTTTACTAGAGATTGAACTCAGGCATTCTACCTCTGAGCTACTTTTTCTATTTTATCTTTTATTTTGAAACAGTTTCATTAAGTTGCGGAAGGCCTTGCTAAGTTGCTGAGACTGGCCCTTAGCCTGCAATCCTCCTGTCTCAGTCTCCCATGTTACTAGGATTACAGGTGTGCTCAATCATGTTTGGCTCAGAATATTGATTTTTTTTTTTTTTTTGGCAGTACGGGGGATCTAATCCAGGGGCATTCTATCTCCGAGCTACACCCCCAGTCCTATTTTTTTTATTCTTTATTTTGAAACAGGGTTTCACTAAGTTGCAGAGGGCCTCACTAAGTAGCCGAGGCTGGCCGCGAATCCAGATCCTCCTGTCTCAGCCTCCCAAGTACTGGGATTACAAGCGTGTGCTACCACGCCTGGCCAGAATATTGATTTTTAACATTTGGCCAAGATATGTACTTGGCACATCTCTTGCAGCCATGAGTATTTAGTGGTGTTGGTCTGCCAGGTTGGATGCTATTCTCTAGCCTGAAGATGGTTGAAGCCGGGGTTTTGACGGTCAGTGCAGTGTAAAGACTGTAGTAAAGGCAGTGAGGATTTGGCAATGGTAGTTGAAATAATGGATCTTCAGGCCCAAGACCATTGTTTCTCATCAGTCAGGTTTGTGTCTTTGTTTGTATAGCAGGGTAGGTTTGACTCCCCAAAAAAGAGAAGAGGAGGGAGACCATAGTCTCTTTTCATGTAACCGTCCTTTGTATAATTTAAGTTGCTGAGGGAAATAGGATGGATTTTTAGGAAACTACAAACTAGAGATCAAAAATCAGGCCCATTGCCTTTCTGAGCTTCCATAGAGTAATGTGATGGTATAGTCATTTACTTTTATTTTAATAGCCAAGTTGACCAGAAAACATTTGACCTTAAAAAAATACAAGCAATGCCAGTCATCATTATCATCTTCCTTGTCCTCTATCTCATCATAGTTTTTGGTGCTACATGTCAGCCAGCTTTCTTTCTTTTTTTTTGGTGGTGCTGAGGATTGAATTCAGGAGCATACTACCTCTGAACTACACCCACAGCCCAATTTTATTTTATTTTTTATTTTTCTGTGGTACTGGGGATTGAACTCAGGGGCATTCTACCTCTGAGCTATACCCCCAGCCCTATTTTTTATTCTTTATTTTGAAACAGGGTTTCACTAAGTTGCGCAGAGGGCCTCACTAGGTAGCTGAGGTTGGCCACGAACCCAGATCCTCTGGTCTTAGCCTTCCAAATGCTGGGATTACAAGCGTGCACCACCACACCCGGCTCCAATTTTATTTTTTATTTTGAAACAGGTTCTCAATAAGTTGCAGAGGGCCTCACTAGGTTGCTGAGGCTGGCTACAAACCTGCAATCCTCCTGTCTCAGCCTTCCAAGTACTGGGATTACAAGTGTGTAACACCTACCCGGTCAGCCAGCTTTAGTGTAGTGGTAACATTTTTATTATAAAGTATTCAAATACTATAGAAAAGTTGAAAATCCTCTTTGCCCTGGCCAATCTCAGTCTTTGTCCCAGAGATCCAGTGTTACCAATTTATTATTGTATATTCTTTCAGACCCTTTACTGCATCTATAACAGTCTGTATTTTGTGGGTAGAGTATGCAGAATTAGTTTCATATTATACATATTGTTTAGTAACTACTTTTTTCATGTAACCTATGAAAAACCAGATCTTTTAAAAAATTCAGTTTTTTAGCCAGGCATGGTGGCACATGCTTGTAATCCCAGTACTTGGAAGTCTGAGACCGGAGGATCCAGGTTCACAGCCAGCCTCAGCTATTTAGTGAGACCCTGTTTCAAAATGAAGATTAAAAAAATAAGGCTGAGGGGATAGCTTGGAGGTAGATTGCCCCTGGGTTCAATCCCCAGTATCACAAAAAAAAAAATTCAATTTTTAACCAACTTGCTATTAGCTCATTTTTTTTTCCTCTAAACTTGCTTATACTACTAAAACTGGTTCCAATGCCCTTATTAATTCTGTTTTTCTTTATTTTTGTGGTACTAGGGATTGAGCCCAGGAGTGCTCTACTCCTTTTTATACATCCCTTCCCCTGTTATTTTTTGTTTCATTATAAAAGGCATTTTAGTGTTTTTATTGGTGTATTACAGTCTCACATCATAATGTAGTTCATACTGAGAGAGGCATACATGCACATTATTTTTTATTTTGAGACAGGGTCTCATGCTAAGTTGCTCAGGTTGACCTCAAACTTATGATCTTCCTGTCTCAGCCTCCTGAACAGCTGGAGTCATAGCCATGCTCATCTTATCAAATTTTAAATGACTGATAAGGGAAAGCAGAATGTTAGTATGGAGTAGAGAAATGGACATCAAGACAGGGTTTGGTGCATTCTATGCCAGTGAGACTGTTGAAAGTATTAAATGAGACAAGATTTATAGAGTGTTTAGCGTAGTACCTAGCACATGGTAAATATTCAGTAGAGTAGCTCATAGCCAATCACAGAGGGAGTCCTATGGGGAGTTAGTTAAACACCAGTCTGGGAGCAAGAGGAGGGTATGTTAGGACTTGTCTGCATATCTGCTGGAATGTCCACCTGTTCCCTAGCCCTCTGTGTCCTTGTGAGTGGTGGCTGAGGTGAGAGCTATGATAGGAATAGTGTAAGGGTTAGGCCCTTTATCCTGGAGGTGATGATGGTGGTGTCACCCAGAGGCTACACGGAATAGTACAATTCCACATATACTTTGAAAATAATTGAGTAAGCCAATATAATTGAAGCTATCTATATAGTTGATGACCCAAGTGTTCATGTGGGTTTCTTTTTGTAACTTACTGTAGACCTATGCAGATGTGGTGAAAAGATATAATTTCCACCTACTACTATAATTCTTTGCTATTCTTTAGCTTCAAGAATTCCATGAGCCAGGCGTGGTGGTTCACGCTTGTAATCTCAGCATTTGGGAGACTGAAACAGGAGGATCCGGGTTCGTGGCGAGCCTCAGCTATCTAGTGAGGCACTCCGCAACTTAGTGAGACCCTGTTTCAAAATAAAGAATAAAAAAAAAATAGGGCTGGGGGTATAGCTCGGAGGTAGAATGCCACTGAGTTCAATCCCCAGTACTGCAAAAAATAAAAAAATCCATAATGAACCATTAATCCCAATGTAAACACAGAAGGAACCCAAAATTTGAGAAGTACAGCTATTCTTTAGCTCATTGGGTTTCCTAAGACTCTTTCCAATAATTTATCATGTATTTTCCATTGGCATTTTGGGGGCAAGAAGTGGAGGCAGACAACCCTTGTTTCAGAAGTGCATTTATTTCAGAAAAAAAATTTGGTGTTTTTTTAATTTGATTTCCTTCTCAGATTATTAGTATGATCAAGACCCACTAAAGAACTATATATAGTAAGCTTGGTTTAGCATTCTTACCTCATAGAGGATTGCAGGTTCACGGCCAGCCTTAGCTACTTAGTGAGGCCCTCCACAACTTAGTGAGACCCTGTTTCAAAATAAAGAATAAAAATTAGGGCTAGGGCTAGGCGTGTAGCTCAGAGTTAGAATGCCCCTGGCTTAAATCCCCAGTACTGCAAAAAAAAAAAAAAAAAAAAAAAAGAAGAAGAAGAAAGAAATACTTGATTTGTCCCTCTGTAATAATCACTGTACGAAAAGATAAAGATTATAGGGTTTGTTTGTTTGGTGCTAGGACTTAAACCCAAAGGCATTCTACTTCTGAGTTATACCTCCAGTTATACCTTTTTATTTTTTATTTTGAAATAAGGTCTTGCTAAATTGCTCAGAGTCTCGATAAATTGTTGAGGCTGGATTCTAACCTACATTCCCCATCTCAGTCTCTCAAGTACTTGGATTACAGACATGTGCCACCACCCTTGGCTAAAGATTATGTTTTATATGTTCATTATAGTTGAGAGATTGGTTTAGAATGATGTGGTGATTGGTTTAGAATGATGTGGAATGCATTATTTGATTTGGATGTGTCATTTTATTCTTTTTTTCTTTTTTTCCACAGCAATACAAATTCTTGCGTTTTCGGAGATCTCTGCTATTACTAGTTAAGCATAGTTGTGTGGAATCACTGTTCCTGGTTAGAAATTTCTGCATTTTGTATTATTTTCTAGGTAAGAATCTCATTTTTTTTTATTATTTATTTACTTATTTATTTTTGTGATAGTAGAGATTGATCCTGAGGCATTCTACCTCAGAGCTACATCCCCAGTCCTATTTTTGTTCTTTATTTTGAAACAGAGTGTCACTAAGTTGTGGAGGGCCTCACTAAGTAGTTGAGTCTGACTTCGAACCTGTGATCCTCTTGTCTTGGCCTCCCAAGTACTGGGATTGCAAGCTTGTGCCATCATGCCTAGCCTACACCCTCAGCTCTTTTTATTTTTTGTTTTGAAAGAGGATCTCACTAGGTTGCTGAGAGTTGCTAAGTTGCTGAGCCTGTTCTCGAACCTTCGATCCTCCTGTTTCAGCCTCCCAAGTATTGAGATTACAGGCCTGTGTCACCACACTTGGCAATTCTGCTTTTTAATATTGTATTACTTGCTCAGAAAATGTCAGGCAGGCCTGATGGTGCTCATTTGTAATCCCAATATTTGGGAGGCTGAGATAAGAGGATCTGCAGTTTTGTGGCCAGCCTCTGTCTGCAGCTTAGTGAAACCCTGTTTCAAAATAAAGAATAAAATAGGACTAGGAGTATAGCTCAGAGGTAGAAAGCCCCTGGGTTCCATCCCCAATATCCCAAAAAAAGTCAGTTACAAAGTCATTCTTTTTTTGGGGGGATGGGGGGTACTGGGGATCTAACTCAGGAGCATTCTACCTTTGAGCTACACCCCCAGCCCTATTTTTTATTCTTTATTTTGAAACAGGGTCTCACTAAGTTGCAGAGGGCCTCACTAAGTAGCTGAGGCTGGCCACGAACCTGGATGCTCTAGTCTCAGCCTCGCAAGTACTGGGATTACAAGTGTGTGCCACCAGGCCAGGCTACAAAGTCATTTTTTATTGTGTTTGTACACATTCTTTATACAGTTTATGGGTATGGTTAGCCCAACTGATTAATTGTTTAAATTGTCAAAGAGTGCCGGGCGTGGTGACGCATGCCTGTAATCCCGGCATTTGGGAGGCTGAGACCGGAGGATCCCGGTTCGCGGCCAGCCTCAGCTACCTAGTGAGGCATTCCGCAACTTAGTGAGACCCTGTTTCAAAATAAAGAATAAAAAATAGGACTGGGGCTGTAGCTTGGAGGTAGAATACCCCCTAGGTTCCATCCCCAGTACTGCAAAAAAAAAAAAAAAAAATTGTCAAAGAGTATTTATTTAAGGGAAAATATTTTAAAAAACATGTGACATATAAATATAGTGAAAGTTATCCAGCCTTTTTTTTTGCGGTACTGGGGATTGAACTCGGGGGCATTCTACCTCTGAGCTACACCCCCAGCCCTATTTTTTATTCTTTATTTTGAAACAGGGTCTCACTAAGTTGTGGAGGGTCTCACTCAGTAGCTGAGGCTGGCCGTGAACCCGGATCCTCCGGTCTCAGCCTCCCAATTCTTGTCATGTAGGTAAACTTGAGGTTGCTATACTGACTGAAATAACCCAGTCACAAAAACAAACAAACAAAATACTGCATGGTTCCATTTACATGAGGTAACTAAAGTCCACAAACTCTTAGAAACAGTAGAATGGTAGCTACCAGAGGCTGAGAAGAGGCAAACAGAGAGGGTAGTTTGGTGGGTAAAGAGTTTCAGTCATGTCTGATAGAAAAGTTCTGGAGATCTGTTACACAACAAAGTACCTACAGTTAACACTCTGTATGCACACTTAAAAATGGTACTTCGGGGTGTTTTTACCACAATAAATAATATATTCTTAGCCGGGCGTGGTGGCTCACGCTTGTAATCCCAGCATTTGGGAGGCTGAGACTGGAGGATCCAGGTTTGAGGCCAGCCTCAGCTACCTAGTGAGGCACTTCACAACTTAGTGAGACTTGGTTTCAAAATAAAGAATAAAAAATAGGGCTGAGGGTATAGCTCGGAGGTAGAATGCCCCTGAGTTCAATCCCCAGTACCACAAAAAAAAAAAAAAAAAAAGGAAATATTGTATACTCTATTTAGAAATAATATACTCTTTTTTTTTTTTTTTTTGCAGTACTGGAAATTGAACCCAGGGGCATTCTACCTCTAAGCTCCACCCCTACACCCCAGCCCTATTTTTTATTCTTTATTTTATTTTATTTTTTTTTT
>PVLC010018785.1:0-31551 GCA_004027655.1 Graphiurus murinus
TGCCTCCCCCCTGGTCGCTGGGGGGCGCAATAGGTCAATGGAGGTCTGGATAGCTGGATAGTTGGCAGGATATTGTATGGGAGGGATTGGCGCGCAATGTGGTGCGCAGGTTTGCGGTGCGCAGCGCCCTCTCCCTTGTTTTTCCTGGGCTCTGTGTGGTTCCACTCCTCTTTCTATCTGTCAAGCAGTTGCGCTTGCTTCCTCCTGGTTCCAGTCTTGCTGTGCAGTCGGTCCCCTAGGCTCTGTTGTGGAGCCCTGGATATGTCCCGCTGGAGTTTAGGCTGATTGCACCACACGCTCCCGTCACTGTGTCCAGTAGCAGAATGCCCCGCCTGGGTGGAGCGTGGGGGTCTGGGGGTGCCCACACCACGCCCGGTCCCCAGGTCCGCCGCGGTGCCCAGCCCTCGGAACTGGGCTCACCTCTGCAGTCCTGGGTCCCAATTCCAGGAGCCCGCAGCCCTCGGCCCGATGTCAGTAGCCCACGCCGCGCTTGCAGACCCACACAGGTGCTGCCTGGAGTACTTCCTTGTTTCCAGACCAGCTCTCCACGGTCCCTGGGTCCGCTGGAGTGCCTAGTTCTCGGGATCGGACTCACCTCCACAGCCCCGGGTCTCCTCTCCGCCAGTGAGCCTCGGCTCACCTCTGCAGTTCCCAGTTGCAGCTCTGCCGAGCCCGCGGCCGGGCCAGAGGCCGGCAGCCAGCACTCGCCTGCAGTCCCGCCGAGGTGTTGTATGGAGGACTCCTTTTTTTCCCGGACCAGCTATCTGAGTTTTCTTTCGTTGTGGTTCAGCTTTCGCCCCTTTTTGTTGCTTTTTTTTCTTCTGTAAAGAAGCTGGTTTGGGGGCAAATTTGGTTTGAAAGAACAACGTCTGGGGAGGGGTATTTCACTCAGACGCCATCTTGTTCCCTACTCCCCGACACTTCGATGTTGATCATTTTTATGTATGTATTTGTCATTTGTTTTTCTTCTTTTATGAGTGTACCCATTTAGTTCAATTGCTCATTCCCAAAGCCAACATCATATTAAATGGGGGAAAACTGTGAGAATTCCTTTAAAATAAGGAAGAAGACAAGGATGCCCACTATCATCATTACTTTTCAATATTGTACTTGGACTCTAGCCAGAGCAATATGGCAAGAGAAGGAAATCAAAGGAATACAAATTTGAAAAGAAGAACTGAAATTATCCTTATTTGCAGATGACAAGATTCTATACTTAGAAGATCTGAAAATTCAACCAAAAGACCTCTAAAGCTAATTAATAAATTAGGCAAAATATCAGTATACGAAATCAATCTAAAAAACCAGTAGCTTTTCTACATACCAACAATAAATCCACTGAAAAAGAAATCCAGAAAACAATTCTGTTCACAGCAACCTCAAAAACAATAAAATACCTAGGAGTAAATCTAAACAAGGAGGTTAAATACATCTACAATTAAAATTATAGAAGTCTTCAATGAAAATTACTGAAGAAAATCTTGGAAGATGAAAAGAGTTCCCATGCTCTTGGATACGCAGAATAGATATTATCAAAATGACCACTATACCAAAAATGATCTACAGAGCTAATGCAATCTCTTTCAAAGTACTGCCACTCTTCACAGAACTGGAAAAATCAGTCCTAAATTTTGTATGAAAAACAAAAGACTCAGAATAGCCAAAGCAATTTTCAGCAATAAGAACTAGGAAAGAGGCATCACAATTCCTGACATCAAATTATAACACAGAGCTATAGTAATAAAAACAGTATGGCATTGGCATGAAAATAGACGCATAGACTAATGAAACAGAATGGAAGATACAGAAACAAATCCACACACTCATAACCAATTGATTTTTGACAAGGTGCCAATTACATATGTTGGAGAAAAGACAACCTTTTTGAAAATGGTGCTGAGAAAACTGGTTATGCATCTGTAGAAAAAATGGAATTAAATCCCAACCTCTCACCCTGCACAAGAATGAACTCAAGATCGATTAAAGACATGAAATTTGGACCAGATACTTTGAAATTACTAGAGTAGGGCATAGGTCCAACACTCCAACATATAGACACTGGTAGAAATGACACTGGTAGAAAGTTCCTCAATTAGACTCCTAAGGCTCAGGAAACTAAAACAAGAAGTAATAAATAACACGACATTAAATTAAAAAATTCTTCTCATCAAAAGAAACCATCAAGAGTCTAAAGAGTGAGCCTACAGAATGGGAAAAGATCTTTGCCAGGTATTAATCTGATAGAGGACTAATATCTAGATTATACAGAGTATTCAAAAGACTTAACACTAAAAAAGCAAATAACTCAATCAAAAAATGAGCAGTTGAACTTTTCCTTATTTTAAACATATCTCATAAAGTTGCATAGGGCGTCATTAAGTTGTTGAGGCTGGCCACCAACCTGCAATCCTCCTGTCTCAGTCCCCACCCAGTACTGGAATTACAAACATGCCAAACCACACCTGGCTTATTCTTCCTTTTAACTTCAGTAAAATTCTAGCTCAGTGTTTCTTTAACCACAATTAAGATCATTGGACCACCAGCATGTTACTATGAAGTTTGTTAAGAAGTAAAATCTAGGTCTCATCCCAGACTTAGAAGCATGCATTAGAGGCTCTGCACAGTGGTGCATGCCTGTAATATTAGCACTTAGGAGGCCAATACAGGAGGATCATAGATCAAGACCAGCCTCAGCAATTTAGTAAATCACTTAGCAGCTTATTCAGGCCCTGTTTCAAAATTTTAAAAAATTAAAAGGGCTGGGGGTGTAGATTGGAGGTATAATGCCCCTGGGTTTGATACCTAGTACCAAAAAATAATAATAAAGAAAAAGAAATGTTCCATAGAGTCCATAATTTTAACATCTCTCCTAGTAATCTGACATACAACTTGCCATTCAGAGTTTCCAATATACATTTCCATTTAGCTACCATGAAATTATGTGTAACTGGGAACTAAAAGAGCAAAGCCTGCTTAATTTCAGTCTTTCTAAAGAGTTAACATAACAGTTACGACCATATCTCCAAAATGTCTATCTGCATCAAATTTTAATGGATATTCAACTACAATATACATTTTTCCAATGTAGAATTAAATTAGAATCATGCTTCCTATATTGGTTTTCTAGGGCTTTCATTACAAGGTACCATACACCGGGTGGCTTAAAAAACAGACACTTATTTTCTCAAGTTCTAGAAACTAGAAATCCAAGATTAAGGTGTTGGGTAGTTTAATTCTGAAACCTCTCTTTTGTGGGCAGGTGGCACTCTTTTCCCTTTGTCTTTATAAATAGTCTTCCATCTGTGGCATATGTATGTTCTAATCTAGTCTTCTTGTAAGGAGATTGGTCAAATTAGACTATGGCCCATAATGACCTCATTTAGCATTGATTACTTCTTTAAAAACACTGTCCAAATATTGTCACATTATGAAGTACAAGGGGTTAGGGTTTCAAAATAAAAATTTGTGCAGTGAAAACACAAGTCAGCCCATACAAACTTCCTATTAAACTACAAGTAATAAACATGTAGAAATTTATACTGATCCATTAAATGTGACACACAGATTTGAGCCTTATCATATCAAGAATTTTAGCTAGAATGTGTCTGGAATCAACAAATGCTACTATCTCTGTCACAAATTATCAAGCCAGTCTAGGTATCCATTAACAAATGAATTAATTACAAAATTATGGGATATGCACTTCTTTATTTCTGAGTTATGTCATTTCAGGAAAATGTATGGATCCAAAGAACATTATATTAAGTGAGATTAGCCATTGACACAAAGTGATGAATCATATGTTTTCTCTTGTATGTGGAAGCTAGAGAGAAATTGGGAAACAAAAGAGACCTCAGATAAAGCAGTAGAGACTCCAATGGAGCAACAGAGGTAGTATAGGGGAGGGAGAGGAAAACATAGAAATGTGATGAAGGTAATAGTTTAAACAATGTTATGTATATATATGAAATTATCAATACCTATTTCAATGATGTGTACAGGGAGGGGGAAGGAGAGGTGGGATTTTGAGGGAAACACACCAAATAATATGTGCCCCAGTGTTCAGTCCACAGTACAATAAAAGACAAAAAAGTTTTTCTTAACGTTTTCCACATAATTTGAAAAAGCTTTTAATTCAGGATGGATCTTCTATTTGAACTGCATCTGCTGCCTCCGTCCATAGCATATCAAATATTTGTGCCAAGCATGATTCAAATAATCACCATGAACGTTTTACCACTGATTTAATATTTATTGGGCAGCTATTATGCATTTTTGTGCTAAGTTCTAGAGGAGGCAGATGTAAATAAGTCACAGCCTTGTCTTAATGGATCACATAGTTTAATGTGAGACCTAAATAATGAAACATGTCCTATGATAGTCATATGAACAGTGATAGAGGTGGGAAAGAGGCATTGATTAGCATTGCCTGTAGAAAATAAGGAAAGTTTCAGAGGGTATTATATTTATATTTTAAAGAATATTTGTGAAGTTGCTGATTATAACAAAAGAAAAAAGTCCAATCCTATGACAGCAGATAACATTCAAAGCACTATTGTTATTTTGGGAAATTGAAAATTGTTTAGTAAGATAATAGTGAATACTGGAGACAAAAATACAGATTATATTTACATGATTCATAACTTTGTATACAATTCTGAAGAATTTGAATTTTATTCTAGAAGCAAAAAAGATTTCAGCTGTGAAGTGACATGGTTAGATTTTGTTTTAGAAAGATACAAAAATTGAGCTCCTGGACTCTCTCCACTCCAAATCTGTTCCTATGGTTTTCCTTTTAACAATTAATTCCATCCTTCTAGCTATACCTGCAAGAATCATTCGACTTATGTCTAAATTACTTTTTTATGCAGCATACTCTTCCAGGAAATCCATTATGTCATATGTCCCTGTTTCTAATTTTGTCTTCCCTCCAGTTTGTTCTAAGCATAGAAACCTGAACAAATTTGTTAACATGTTATGCAGATCATGCTACTCTTCTGTTCAAATCTAACTATTGACTGCCTGTCTCCCTCAAAGTCCTTACAATGAACTGTAAATTTCTATGCAATCTGAAACCCTCTTGTTTTTCTATCTCATTAGTATCTATTCAACCCCCATTCATTTTATTGGTTTTAGATATGTTGAACACTGGATGTTCCTGGAATATGGAAGACACATTCCAATTTTAGCAACTTTGCAGTGCTGCTTTCTGTGTCTCAAATACTCTTTTCTCAGACTTGTGCCTGAGTTTTTTTCTCTTTCCTATTTCATTCAAAGGTCATATCAGTGATAAACCCCCAAACAACTACTTGAAATTTCATACAATCTTCAACATTGTTATTGTCCCATTTAATTTTTCCATGGCACATATTACCATCTGGGTATGCTATACCATATACTTCTTTACCTCATTGTATCCTCTAACTAGAATATAAGGTCTACAAAGACAAAAAAATTTTTGTTTAATTTTCAGGTATACTATAATTTCCTAGAATAGTTTCCGGGATAGGGAGAATTTAATAAGTATTTGTAGAAAGTTGAATGAAACCCCAGAGGACAGTGTGAACTAAGTAGGAAAGAGAAACTCTTGTTTCTTGTACTGTCACATTTGTTGGCCAATTCCTTCTTTTGATGATACATTTTGTCAGAAGTTAAATAGGCTTATAATTGGAAGATGAAAGTCAACACAAATACAATTTTGTTGTCTGTATGAATTGAATAACACGTGTAGTGAGCAATCAACAAAAGACTTGAAATAAAGAACAATTTTTGTCACAATGTGTATATATCATCCACAGAGTGATTTATGGGATGAAGTGAACTTTGTATTTTAAGCAATTACTGATAGTTACCATACTTTGGCAACTAAAATTTAAATATATAATTTTGAGACTGATGTTGTTTAACCAATATGCAAACATATCAGACCTATGCAAAGTAAGGGTTTTGAGTGTGTGGGTTGCTTTAAAGTATTATACACATAAATAAAAAATTTTATACAATTTAGTCATTTTAAATATTTATGAAAATATCACGCTATACTAAAATCTGAGATTTATCCTTTTTGTCTGTCATATAATTTTATAATATGCATGGTTTTATTTTCAAGCGCTCTGTCATATTCTGTTCTTTCTCTGTACCAATAACACATATTCTTAATTCTAATAGTTTCTTATATTAATTTGTGATATCGGATAAGGAAAATACCACCTCCTATTTGCAGTACTGGGGACAGAACTCAGAGGCATTCTACCTCCAAGCTACACCCCCAGCCCTATTTTTTTTTTATTCTTTATTTTGAAACCGAGTCTCACTAAGTTGCAGAATGCCTCACTAGGTAGCTGAGGCTGGCCGCGAACCCGGATCCTCTGGTCTCAGCCTCCCAAATGTTGGGATTACAAGCATGGGCCACCACGCCCGGCCCTATTTTTTTATTCTTTATTTTGAAACAGGGTCTCACTAAGTTGTGGAGTGTCTCATTAGGTAGCTGAAGCTGGCCACGAACCCGGATCCTCCAGTCTCAGCCTCCCAAATGCTGGGATTACAAGCATGCGCCACCACGCCTGGTTCCTCCTTGTCTTCTTGGCCCCTTAGTTCTTAGCAACAAGAACCATGTAGGAGGTATCACAATACCTGACCTCAAACTCTACTACAAAGTCACAGTAATAAAAACAGCATGGTATTGGCACAAAAACAGACACATACACCAATGGAGCAGAATAGAAGACTCAGAAACAGACCCATGTGCTTACAGTCAACTGTTTTTTGACAAAGGAGCCAAAAGTATACACTGGAAAAAAGATAGCCTCTTTAACAAATGGTGTTGGCAAAACTGGTTAACCATATGCAGGAAAATGGAAATAAACTCCACTTTCTCACCCTGCACAAGGGTCAACTCAAGGTGGATCAAAAACCTGGAAATCAGGCCAGAGACCCTACAGCTACTTGAAGAAGGCATAGACCCAACACTACAACATGCAGGCACAGTGAAAATTTCTCAGTAAGACCCCAAAAGCACAAGCAACTCAAAGGAAGATCAATACATGGGATTGTATTAAACAGAAGAGCTTCTGTGCAGCAAAGGAAACTATCAAGAACCTCAACAGAGAGTCCAGAGAGTGGGAGGAAATTTTTGCCAGCTACTCTTCTGATAGAGGACTAATATCTAAAATATACAGAGAACTCAAGAAACTCACAGCTAAGAAAACAAATAACCCAATCAAAAAATGGGCAAAAATTCTAAATAGAAACTTCACAAAAGAAGAAATACAAATGGCCAATAAATGTATGAGAAAATGTTCCACATAATTAGCAATCAGAGAGATGCAAAGCAAAACCACCTTGAGATTTCATCTAACTCCAATCAGAATGGCAACCATCAAGAATAAAAACAACAACAAATGCTGGCGAAGGTGTGGAGATATGGGAACTCTAATACATTGTTGGTGGGATTTCAAATTAGAGCAACCATTTTGGAAAACTATATAGAGGATCGTCAGATGAATGGGAATGAACCTACCATATGATCCAGCAATACCACTTCTGAGTATCTACCCAAAAGAATGGAAACCAAACTACCAGACTAATGCATGCATATTTATGTTTATAGCTACACAATTCACAATTACTAAACTATGGAACCAGCTAAGATGTCCATCAACAAATGAATGGATTACAAAACTATGGGATATGTATGTAATAGAATTTTACTCAGCCATGAAGAACAGAATATGTCATTTGCAGGGAAATGGATGAGACTATAGAAAATTATGCTAGGTAATAGTATCTAGTCAAAAAAATGAAAAGTCAGTTGGGTGTGGGGGAAAGCCCACCAAGTGCTGTATGCATGTATGTCACTCTCACTGTGAACTGCAGTATGATGTGAGACCATAATGCACCAATAAAAATATAAAAATAAGCAAATAAATAATGAAATAGATTATTAACAATAATAGTTGAATTTGGAACCAAAATAGAAGATAAAATATATAAGAAAGTCTTTTTGACTTCTCTTTTTATTATCTATCCTTTTCCCTGGCCCACATTTCCATAGGCAGACAATTTGCTTACTGGTTATCTTTGCAAGACAGAAAAACAGCTTACAAAGTGGGAGTATTTCCAATGTAATGAACTAAAAACCTGACAAATTTTTTCTCATAAAATCAACAATAAAACTAGGCAAACAATGAGAAATAACAATTTCAGAACTTTTTAAATCAGCAAAAGCATAAACATATTACATGTTTAATCATAGAAAACTATCAAACCTTGGGTAAGATGTCAAGAGCCCGCCCTCGAGGCAACAGGGTGGTCGGGGGGTCCCTCCTTAGGTGGTGATCAAGTACAAGGTCACGAGACTACGCTCATATCCAATGCAGTGTTGGAACGTATCTGTTTAATTCATGTCATCACTGTTTCTTATAGTATCTCTTACAACAAGGTATACAAAACAGGAATTTTTACAGACTTGTTTTTTCCTAAAGTTGAGTGGGTACACCTTTAACTGGAAAAGCTATTTCCCATAGTATTTTCTGGGATTAAGAAAACAGCAAAGATTACAGAATACAATATGTAAATAAAAATTATTTCAGTACAAAAACAGTATTAAAGGTTAACAACGGAGTGTAAACTCTATTCATTAGATTAAATCTTCACTATTTGCTCACCTCCTGTCAGGCAGCTAGATATGTGGTGAAGACGGGGAAGATGTTTCAGAGAGAGAGAAACTATCTGTCTTAAAGCTTTCTTTACTCACAGATAAAAAAAATAGTAGACCTAAGTTCCTTTGATTTGTATCTAAGCTTGTAAGGTTCAATTCCTAATGTTTGTAGAGGGTTAATGAATATCTCTGATATGAGCTGAGGCATTGTTCTTTTCAGCTATCATTGATGAATCACAATCCCTTTAGCTATCCTGTGTCTCTAGGAAATTTTTTCTCTATAATTAATATGAAAGCAAAACTCAAAGCACCCCAAATTTCCAGAATATAATAATGCAAAGTGGGAAATGCCACGTGTTCCTTCTCTTGGAATCAATTGCTTTGCAAGATTCCAGTGGGCCGAGCCATGCTCAAGGCCCAGCTATTAGGATGATGTTGCAGTAAGAATATTTCGAACATGTGGCATTCTTTCCTGGGACTGCTCCTATTGCCTGTACCCAAAGTTCAATTGGTTCAGTAGTTATAATAACTTTCTTTTTTTTGTGTGTGGTACTAGGGATTGAACTCAGGGACATTCTACCTCCGAGCTATACCTACAGCCCTATTTTTTATTCTTTATTTTGAAAGAGGGTCTCACTAAATTGCAGAGTGCCTCACTAGGTAGCTGAGGCTGGCCACAAACCTGGATCCTCTGGCCTCAACCTCCCAAATACTGGGATTACAAGCATGTGCCACCATGCTCAGCTAGTAGTTATAATAACTTTTTCAGAGTACATATGCTAGGTTTTATGACTTAACCTGATTTCTCTTTAGAGAAAATGAATGACAAAGGCAGTGAAATGATATTTTCAAAGGACTGAAAGAATAAAACTGTCAAGCAAAAAATCTATATACCAATATATAAAAGGTATAATACATGTGGACTGAATAGAGTCTATTGTGGGAGTGTAGAGTTGGCTTAAAATTCAAATACAAATAAATATAATTTAACACATTAACAAGAAAAGAAAACATAATGATTATCTAAATAGATGCATAAGATTGGACAAAATTTGGCATTAATGACAAAAAAAGAAAAAAACTTGTAGCAAACAAAGAATAGAAGCAAAATTCCTCAAGCTGATGAAGTTTTTCTATGAAAAAAATCATCTAACATAATTAATGATGAGATGGAATGATTTTTTTTTCTACTATTAGGAACAGCACAAGAAAAGCTGCTATGAGTGCTTATATTCAACACTGTGGAAATTCTAGCTAGTGCAATCAAGTAATAAAGAGAAATTAATATCATTTTACATGGAAAAGAACAATAAAAAGCACACTTTAAGTATGTGCAGTTTATTTTATGTCTATTATGCTTCAATAAAATTGATTTTAAAAAAATCTCCAACCATATGCATAGGTGAAATCTGAGTGCATTAAAGGTCTCCCTGTGAAAAGGAACGGTGTAAAAAAGAGCAGAAAATTTTTATAAAATATTTTTTACTTTAGGTTTCAACACATTACAAAATACACAAATTTTTTTTTGTTGTTGTTGTTTTTGGCGGTACTGGGGATTGAACTCAGGGGCATTCTACCTCCGAGCTATACCCCCAGCCCCATTTTTTATTCTTTATTATGAAACCGAGTCTCACTAAATTGCAGAGTGCCTCACTAGGTAGCTGAGGCTGGCTGCGAACCCGGATCCTCCGGTCTCAGCCTCCCGAATGCTGGGATTACAAGCGTGCGCCACCACGCCCGGCTCAAAATACACAAATTTTAAATGAGATATTTTTATATTTGATTACATAAAATGTAAAATTTACTTTAATGAAAGACTCACTAGATTAGTTAATAGATGGAAAATTGGGAAAGCATCTTGTTATAGTAAAAGTTAGCATAGTATTAATATCTACAATATAAAATAAATGAATTCTTTCAAGTAAACAAATACTTATATCACAAAACAAATAATTTGAGAAAAGATATATGTAGCTTTTCTATAGGCCAAAGATTAATTCACTGAAAAAGTAATCCAGAAAACAATTCCATTTACAATAACTCAAAAAACAATCAAATACCTAGGAATAAATATAATTAAGGTGGTCAAAGACCTCTACAATGGAAATTATAAAATACTAAATAAAGAAATTGAAGTTTTTAGAAGATGGAAAGATCACACATGGTCTTGGGAAGGCAGACTAGATATTATCAAAATGACCATTCTACTAATAGTGATCTACAGAGTCAATGCAATCCCTATCAAAATACCAATATCATTCTTCACACACTTAGAAAATTCATTCCTAAACATCATATGGAAAAACAAAAGATCCAGATTAGCCAAAACAATTCTCAGCAATGAGAATAATGCAGTAGACATCACAATACCTAATTTCAAATTGTACAACAGAGCTATAGTAATAAAAGCAGCATGGTATTAGCACAAAAACAGACATACAGAACAATTGAACAGAACAGAAGATAAAATAACAAATTGACACACTTAGATCCACTTGATTTTTGACAAAGGTGCCAAACACATGTATTGAAAAAAAGACAACCTTTCTTTACAAATGATGTTGGGAAAACTGCTTATCCATTTGTAGAAAGATGAAATTAAATCCCTACCTCTCACCCCATATAAGAATCAACTCTAGATTAACCAAAGACCTGGAAATAAGACCAGAGACTTTGAAATTAATAGAGGAAGACATAGATCCAACACTCCAATATAAAGTCACAGGTAGTCTCTTCCTCTATAAGACCTCCAAAGCTCAGGAAATTAAAACAAGAATTAATATGTGGGTTGGAATTAAACTACAATGTTTCTACTCATCAATGGAAACCATCAAAAGTATAAAGAGAGAGCCTAGAGAATGGAACATTTTTGCCAGGTATTCCTCTAATAGAGAACTAATATCTGTAATATACAAAGTACTTAAAAACTCAACATTAAAATAAACAAATAACCCAATCAAGAAGTGGGCAATAAATACTCCCAAAAGAAGAAACACAAATGGCCAACACATAGATGAAAAATATTCAACATCGTTAGCAATCAAGGAGATGCAAATCAAAACTACACTGAGATTCCAACTGACTCCAATGACAATGGCAATCACTGTGAAGTAAAAAAAATTCTGGAGAGGATGTGGAGAAATAGGAACCGTTCTACACTGTTGGTAGGACTGCAATTTAGTGCAGCCACTGTAGAGATCAGTGTGGAGATTCCTCAGAAATCTGGGAATGGATCCACATATACAACTCCTGAGTATCTGTCCAAAAGGACTAAAATCAGAATATTATAGCCACACAATTCACAATAGCCAAATTATGGAACTAACCCAGATGCCCATCAACAGATGAATGTATCATAAAATTTTGGAATATACACACAATGGATCTGGAGAACATTATGTTAAGTGCAATTAGCCTGTCACAGAAAGTGAAACGTCATATGTTTTTTCTTATATGCAGAAGGTAAGGAGTAATTGGGATACCACAGGGACTTCAGATAATGGAGGAGAAACTCGCGTAGAGCCAGGGAGGTGTTCTAGGGGAGAGAGAATTAATAAAGAAAACATTTTCATTGACATTATGCATGTATATGAGAATAACAATGCTAATTTCAATATCCTGTATGGGAAAAAAGGCACTGGGTAAAAAGCGGGTGGTGTATGTATATCACTGTCACTATGAACTACATTAAAGTATATAAAATAGGTAGCAAATCATAGAAGGAGATCCAAAATAGTCAATATACATATAATGGTAGATGCCTTTTCTATTTGTCATCACACAATTGTAAATTAATATGCAAATTCATATAGTTTTAGAGTATACCAATAAGAATGGATGAACATTAGAATGTTTGAGAAAACATGTATTCCTTATTTGTAAGAAATAGACTGGTACAAACACTCATTTTAGTAAAACAGAATTAGTAGACATAACTATAGATAAAAAAACTATTATTCAAACACATTCGTGGGTTAATATTCAAAGGTAATATATGTATAGATCCTATAAGGTCACATACAAAGAAATGTATTACAATATTCCTTGTATAAGTAGTTAATGAAAATATGAAGAACATTACTTAGGAAAAAAATAAAAATTTAATGACCATATACTATGGAATACTATGCATCCATTACAAGTAATGAACTAAATATCAAATAGCAGCATAATTCAATGTTTAAAATGTGCTGTTGATTAAGAAAACAAAATATGAAATGGTGAAACCCATTAAAATAACATTTATGTGCATTTAATTGTAAAGCATACAAATATAAACAAGTTATAGTGACCAAAAGTGACTGCTTATGTGTGTATGGGGGGGGATGGAAGGATGTTAGAATTAAGGATAACAGGATAAAAGAAACATAAGTTAAATAAACACAAAGAATTTAATGATGACAGTGTGCAATGGACTAAAGTATATGTTTGACTTAACCCTGTACATTGATGTCCAAAGACTAAGAAAAAAACAGATAAACAAATGAAAGGGCAGGTATGAGAAATAAGGATTTTTAAATAAGTAATTTATGTAATTTGATTCTCCCTTGTGCCTAAAAATTCAAGTTGACAAGGATAATACCCAAGATTTAAGCCTGGCAGAGCAGATAGCTGATTCATAGAAAAATTATTGAATTTTGTTATAATGTTTGCATAGGATAATAGGAATTCACCAAAGATTGTTTTCTGTATTATAAGTGGGGAAAATATTTTAATCATTGCATTCATCACTGATTATTACATGAATTTGCAAAATAGAATTTTTAAAGCAAGAAACTTTATTATTATTATTATTATTATTATTATTATTATTATTATTATTTTCATTACTATTATTTAAATTTTATGTACCTAGCACAGTACTGGGAATATATGAAAGCAATCAAGAATTGTTTGTGGAACTGAATATATGTTCTAAAAACATTTGTTGTGCTTATTTCTCTGTTGGTATGACATTAAAATTGCTGAAAAATATATGTGCACACAACAACAATGCAAATAGTTTATTCTAATCCATGCAGCAGTAATGCACCTGGTTATAGAGATGAGAAATGCAAAGAAACTTCCATATAAGCTGTCATATTTTTTATTTAGTTCGATTCATCTAATTTCAATGGTGGTTGTGAACACAGCTCAGATTTCCTGAATATTGTCACCTGCTAAGATTGTGTCACATCAATGTGTACTTTGAATAGTGGTTCCAACACTAAAAAGTTGAAGAAAGCCGGGTGTGGTGGTGCACGCTTGTAATCCCAGCATTTGGGAGGCTGAGACCGGAGGATCCGGGTTCGCGGCCAGCCTCAGCTACCTAGTGAGGCACTCTGCAACTTAGTGAGACTCGGTTTCAAAATAAAGAATAAAATATAGGGCTGGGGGTATAGCTCGGAGGTAGAACGCCCCTGAGTTCAATCCCCAGTACCGCATTAAAAAAAAAAAAAAGAATTCCTCTTCAAAACTCCTGCCTATTTGCTTTCCAGAAATATGAGTATTATTTATAGTAAATGAGAAAAGTGACCAAAGATAGCAATAAACTCTTCCTGAACTAGTGAAGAGCTTTTGTATTCTGCTCAGTGCATTGCAAATCAGGAGCTGGCATGCGGCACAGCATTTAGGTGCTCTGAACTAAAAATAAAACACTATAAAAGAGATGAGAGTTTTCTGTTCCACTTGCATAACTGCTGGATTATATCTACGACCTTCAGATACACAATAAAGACCATCATGACTGTCACTTAATACCCATACATCTCTGATTGCATGCAGCAAGAGAATTTAAAATTCTCGAAAACTAATTCTATTGAAGTGGTGTTGTGATTTTGTTTAAAACTTTGATGATTGTCATAAGAATTCACACCTATAATCTCCTTTATAGTCACAACAAATCCTATCACAAAGAAAATAGTCTGGCAGGAACAGTGGATCAGGCATATAATACCAATGCTTAGGAGGCTAAGACAGGGGGATTGTGGGTTCAAGGCCAGTCTCAGCAATTTAACAAGGCGGGGATATAGCTTGCTGGTAGAATGTCTCTGGGTATAATATCCGGTATAAAAAAAGGAAGGAAGGAAGGAAGGAAAGAAGGAAGAAGGAAAGAAGGAAGGAAGGAAGGAAGGAAGAAAGGATGGAAGGAAGGAGTCAAGGGTAGAACTATACCACAGCTAAAGCAGAGATGGGGTTAGGATGAAAAATAAAACAGTCATTATGCCACTAGCCAAATGAATCAACTAAATGACAGAGAGGTTGAATGGCTTTCTTCAAATCACACAAATAATTAGTGACGGTGCTTGAATTAGAACCTAGATCACCTGTTATAATTCTTCACCTGTAACACTTCATCTAACAATATTTTCTCCTTAAATATTGAAAATGAAGGAAAAGTAAAAATAAAATTGTTCCTTTATGTTTGTATCATCTTCTGGCTTTCTTAGACCTGCTTTAATATAGATACATTTTTAAATCTTGTTCTGAGATTTTTCTAAAGTTGTTGCATTCTTATGAAACTCAATCTGTTCTGATTACCCCAATGTTCATCTCTCTATCATGTCATAACTATAGGTTTATCTCCTTCAGAAAATCTAATTTAACCCCGACAGCAACCCCAGAAGAGAGGTTGTATTATAATCACCATTTTACAGTTGCAGAAACCAGAGCATAGAAAAATTAAGGAACTTTTTCAATGCACATAGTAAGTATATTAAAAATTCATATTCAGATAGTCAAGCCAGCTCCAGAACCTTCATGCTTAGTCAATATGTTATCAGGTATAAAAGTACACTATGAAGATATTGTAAAGAAAACATTTTTCTATTAGTTCAAGGATTGTCAATTGTATCAATAAAACAAAAAAGAGGCCAGAAACAGATACACGCTTGTCAGAATATGTTGAAGTTGAGTATGTAATAAAGGTGGCCTTTCAAATCAGCAGAATGATACTAGAGACAGATGGCTATCCATCTGGGAAACATTATATTTCTTTCCTAGGACCTAGCATTTAAAAAAGTAAATATCAGATAGATGTAAAGACTCCAATGTTTTGAATGTCCATAAAGTGAACTAATATATACATATATGTATGTATATATGTATGTATGTATGTTATATCAATGTCCTTTAATTAAGGAAAACATCCTTAAAATGAAGAAGTAGAGTCATGAAGTGACTAATTTAACTATATTAAGAATATTTTTAATTTAACTTAGTTATGACCAGATACTATGCTCTCTCTTAAGATATAATCGGTCCTTGTAGATTTTTCATATGTACATAAAACTATATTTACTCTGTAGGGATTGTGTGAGTATTCTGATTTCTCACACAATTAGGTCAAATGTTACCTGCAAGTCAACACATTTCACATACTCCTTAAACATATAGCCTGAAGATATTTCATATAACATTTTTAGAGCACTTGCATTTTAAAATTTTTTTTATTGGTGTACGTGTGCATGTATGCCTTTACCAGCTTGTACCTAACAAAGATGTATGACTACAATGCATTTGCATTTTGTATGCTTTTATTGGTGCATTATAATCTCATGTAATAAAGTAAATCATAGCTTAAGACAGAGCATACTATCTGACCATAACAAAGTTAAATAAAAAATCAATAACAATAAATATATATAAATATTATCTAGAAATATTATCTTAAAATATTTAATATCTAAATTAAAAATCAATAACAAGAAATATCCAGAAAGCTTTAATATTTGGATATAAAAAACCCACTTTTAAATAATTCACAGGTCAAAGGCAAATCACAAAAGAAATAAGAATATTTTGCCATGAATGGTCATGAAATTTATCAAATTTTGAGAGAGTAACTAAAGCAGCACTTAGGGGAAGGAGTGGAGTGGGAAACAGGGGGAAACACACCAAGTACTATGTGCATGTATTTTCCTATCACTCTGAACTTCATTATGATGTGAGAGTACAATACACCAATAAAAGTATACTGAAAAAGAAGTAAGTTTATAGACAAATACTTATGTAAGAAGAGATTAAATGTTTAAAATAAATTATCTTAAAAAAAGAACATTTTTGGCTGGGCATGATGGCACATGCCTATAATTCTAGTTCTTGGGAGGCAGAGACAGGAGAATTGCAAGTTCCAGGCCAGCCTCAGTAACTTAGCAAGACCCTGTTTCAAAATAAAAAACACAAAATATAAGCTAGGCGTGGTGGCACACGCTTGTAATCCCAGTACTTGGGAGGCTGAGACAGGAGGATTGCAGGTTTGTGTCCAGCCTCAGCAACTTAGCAAGACCCTGTATCAAAATAAAGAATTAAAAATAGGGCTGTGGTGTAGCTCAGAGGTAGAATGCCACTGAGTTCAATCCTCAGTACTACTACTACAAAAAAAAAAAAATATATATATATATATATATATATATATATATTGCATATGTATGTATATATGTATATATAACTGGGGGTGTAACCTGGTGGTTGTCACAAAAAAGTTTTACAAAAATAAAAGATACATAGATGTACAGAAGAAAACAGCAAACTGAAGAAAAATATTTAAACATGTATATTGAAGGAAAATGTCCAGAAAAATAGAGTTTCCTACAAATTAATATAACATGAAAATATCACAAAATAAAGTTATGGAAAATAAAAGAATACCTATCTTCATTAATAATTAGAAAAGTAAATTTTTGAAACAAGATATACTATGTTGAATTTATCTTATTGATAACAAAAATTACATAGTTTGATAATATAAAAGGTTTGTAAGAGTGACAGAAATAGATTATAATGTCTGATTATTACCAAAATCTGTCTACCCTAGAAACATGGAATTCTTTAAATATGTTAGTTTCTCTCTATCCCCTTTACAATGACTTTAGGCTAACTACCAGCGTATTCTTCATCTGGGCAACATAATATGCTAAAGATAGGTGTCTATTTATTCTTTCTGACAGTAATTCACTCTCTACCTAGAACCAAAAACACTCAATTTAAAAAATACATTATTATAACCAGACGTATTGGTGCATGCTTGTAATCCTAGTACTTGGGAGAATGAGACAGGAAGACCACAAGTTCTGGGTCAGCCTCAGCTACTTAGTGAGGCCCTCTGCAACTTAATGAGAACCTGTTTCCAAATAAAGAATTTAAAATAGGTTTGGGGGTGTAGCTTGGGGTAGAATGCCCCTAGGTTCAATCCTCAGTTCCTCAATAAAACACCAAAACATTATTATATCCCTTGCTTAAAATCTTTGAATAACTTTCTATTGCATTAAAAAGATCAAACACTTTATCATGGTTTTCAGCACCCTATGAAATCTATATCTTATATTGCCATATTCAATCTCATATTATCCTTATTCTTATAAACTAAACTTTAAGTACACTGAAATTTATCTTTGTAGAGCAATCTGAGTTGGTCTCTATCTCAATGTCTGCATTTTTTGTTCCTTTTTTTCTTGGTTAATATTTATTTTCTTTTTATTGTATTTGGTCTTGAACCAAAATGTCATTTCCAAAGCTAAGTTATATTTGAATATATTGTATAATGTCAATACCACTGACACTCATTCTATATAACAGCACATATTGCTACTTGATATAATACTAATTATTTATTTGCTTATTGTTTATCTTCTTCATAAGAAAACAAGTTTAATCTTAAAACATTTTTGTCTGGTTCTCTTCAGCATAACTAATATCTAGAAAACTTCTTGTAATTTAAAAAGTAAACGTTTTAAATAAATAAACCATTGGTGGGAACATAAGTTGATACAACCACGTTAAGAAGAAATCTGATACGAAAATTATATGTATTCTATGACCTAAGACTTGTACATTTCATTGTCTACTTTAGACAAACACATAAATATAAGAAGACATGAATAAGAATGCTCATTTCTTTGCAGTGGTGAAATATTTAAGCAAAATTTTAATGTTCATCAATTAAAAGATGAATAAACACATCATGATGTGTGTTCAACAATGATGTCTCAATTTTAGTCATTTCATTTTCATTTTATGCAACAGAGCAAGCTCTAGTAAGTAGCTGAGGAATGTTCTGCCCCTTCTCTTAATGGACAGTTCTTGAAAATCATATGCAACACTTACGTTACATACTGCTGGCCAGAAATTAATAATATGGCAACACATGTCAGCATAGGAAGCTGAAATGTGTAGTTTTATTCAGATAGCCATATGCAAAACTAATAACAAAAGTTGATACTACTAAAGATAAAAGATGGTATTTTAGGCAATAATTGACCACTCACGCCACAGAAAAATAATGCCATGAGTCTGTGCAATGTTTTATGTAGCTTGAAGCACTTAGATTCTAACAAGTAAGTGATTTGGTGTACTCAGGACATGTTTAAAAAGGGCTGCATCAAAAGAAAATTAAGATCTTATTAAATAAATATAAAGATTGGCTTCGCAGGTTTGTAACCTGAGTAGCTACACATTATCATGATTTTCGTAAGGCTCTACATTCAGTTTAAAGCTCTAATGTTGCCATCTTGAAATTCTTCACTTTTTAACATAGAAAAAATCACACAGATTTTTTTAGTACGTGACCCCAAAAATTATGCAGCTGGTCCTGTACACAACACAAATTTTCTTCCTTGGAATTCAGCCACTATGGATGTAATTCAGAGTGCAAATTTAATCTTTTGCTTCATTTACATTATAGAAATATCTTTAGTATAATAATAATAATGTGAGTCAAGGAAAAAACATAATGAATTTTGAAATAAAGATACCTCAAATGACAGCATGAAGTAATAATTAAAACAATTGGAATCCTAAGGGGATCTTGTAAGGGAGCAAAAAGCAAATGCACAGTGCCAGTAAAGTGAAAACAAGTATATGGCAGTTCTTAATGAACTTCCTCCAGAACATCTTCTCTAAGAATGAAGCTGAAATTGCCTGTCTTAAAGCAGGACAAATTTCTCAAATGTAGAAGTAGAATTCCTCCTAGCTAAGAAATGAGTTTCCAAGTTTTCTGGCAAAAGAAACTTTGTAACATTTATTGTCATCACATTACTTAACCTTGCTTCTTTGCTTGCTTCACCTTCACTGTGATGCTCTTTCATCATTCTTTTCCTTTCATGCTGCATCTTAATTGAGCAGGAAAGAATTTATCCTTTGAAACCACTGCTTAGAATTGGTTTATTGGTGTTCTATATCATATGTGACGGAGAGGACTTAATCTTCTCTTCTTACTTTTTGTCAACCAAATTTCTAGCTTTCTATTCTTTCATGAAGAATATAATTTATGAGCTTTAATTTTAAATTTAATTTTAAACTTTAAATAATGTTTAATTTCCTTTTTATTTATTTTTAATTTATTTTAAATTTAATTCAAATTTTAAGAGTTTTAATTTTAAATGCCCTTAGAAATGTAACATTTAGAGCTTTATTTTTTACCATGTTATGGTTTAAATAAGTGTTATCCAAAGGTCCATGTGTTAAAGGCTCAGTCCCTGGCCCATGGTACTATCAAAAGGCAGTAGAGTCTTTGAGAAGTGGGGCCTAGTGAAGAAGTTAGGTCATTTGGGGGTATGACCTTAAAGGGCACTGTGGGACTCTATTCTCATCCTCTTGTCTGATTCCAAGCCTCCATGAGCTGAGGGCTTCTACTCCTGCACACTCCTGCCTTGATGTGCTACCTCTCCAGAAGCCCAAAAACAATGGGCTGAAACCTCTGAAACTGTGAGTCAAAATAAATCTTCCATCTTAAGTTGATTTAACTTAGGTATTTTTTTTAGTGATGGAAAGCTGACTAACACAGATCTAATGGTTGAGTAATATCGAGAAACATTAATTAAGTTATTGAGTGTCCAAAAACAGTTACTAGTTACAGATTTTTATTGTAAAATAGAATTTTGGTAGATATATTTCCTTAAATAATCATTATTGTATAGAGCAATTGAAATAATCATAAATACATATTGAAGCAGACACTAAGCCAAACATTCCTATAGCCTATGGTAGGTACTTTTATGTTCTTAGCCTTAATTTTCACATGAAATGAATAAAACGCATGTGAACTGAAATAACATGCTTAAAGTCATATAAATATCATATTATAGAACTCAAAAGATGTGTACTGAGATATGTCGTTCTCATTAAGTGCAGGCAGATGCTGTAACTTAACTTTCAAATATTCACACTACCCAGTATTGTATTCTTCATATGATAGGCATTAATGAAAAAAAACATTCAATTAAGATTTTAATGAAGCAAACTTCTGGAGACAACATTAACATTTCTTTCAAAGGAAGTACAACTCTGTAAAACTGAAATTTATTATTTAGTCATAGAAGAGGGCCATCTGACAACTGTGAATAGAGAACTATACTGGAGAGTTACAGGAAAGAGAGATAGCTGTATATTAGCTAAGTATTTAGAATTGTCAAGATTTATTTATTACAATGTTTAATCTTATGTTAACTACTACAAAATTATATATTTTCTTATTTTTATTCGTATTTTGAGTAAAAATCCATAAGTTTACATAAAACTTTATTCAAAGAAAGCCTATTCCACCACTTATCAAAAAATCAGAAATGCAAGAAGGGAAAGAGAGTTAGGTGGGAACTGGAGGAGGGCTCAAAAAGTACTGTGTGCATGTATTCCTCTATCACCCTGAACTTCATCACCATGTATGATTACAATTAACCAATTAAAAAAATGGAAAATGAGAAATGCGGAAAATATATGACTAAATAAAAAAGAGCACACATTTAAAGAAGACAGGAAATAAGAAAATAAATAAATATAAATTGGGAGGAAATAAATATGGAAAGCAATGAAATAGAAAATCAAAATGAAGAGTATTAGTAATCAATAATAAAAGTTATTTTTCATGTTTTAAATTTTTACTTTAATTGTAATAGTATATGTACATATAACAAAATTTGCTATTTTAATCATTTTTAAGTGTACAGTTTTATGTCATTAAGTGCACTCACACTGTGAATAATGCTGCAGTAAACTAGGAAGTACAGATATTTCTGACATATTGATTTCAATTCATATATATATACATATATATGAATATATATGTATATATATATAAAGTGAAGTTGCTGGATCATATATTAGTACCATTTTTGTTTTCTGAGGAACTGTCCTGTAATGGCTATATAATCTACATCTCCAAGAGTTTATAATGGTTTTATTTTCTCCACATCATTGCCAACACTTGCTACTTTTTGTCTTCTTGGTAACAGCCTTTCTAATAGCTGTAAGGTGATGTTTCATTGTGATTATCAGTAATTTTGACCATTTTTACATGTATCTGTTGGTCATTTGTCTGCTTTTGAAAAATGCTTATTTAGGTCCTTTGCCAAATTTTTAATTAGGTTATTTGTTTTCTGGCTATTGTGTTATTTGATTGCATCATACATTTTGTATATTAACTCCTTGTAAGATATACTAGTTGCAAATATTTGCCCCAATGCATGTCACTGTTTTTTCCTTCCAATGTACAGAAGATTTTTGTTGGATATTGTCGGGGGCCTAGTTCCGCGGGCTAGACCTCGCCTCTAGATGGCGCCTGGCAGAGTGCCAGAAGCAGCTGCAGGTGAATAACATCCTAGGCCTGTGCCACGCCAGAGCGCATGCACCAGCACGCCCGACTCGTGGCCGGGCCAGGTGAGAGCTGTATGAGACACCTCGTGGCTTAGACCCGGTGCAGCTATAAAAGCCTCCACCTCTCGCATAGAAAGAGCGCACTGAAAGAGCTGCTGGGGAAAGGCTGGTTGGGAAGTTGCTGGGCTGGGAAGTTGCTGGGAGAAGTTCTGGGAGGAATTGGTTGGGAAGAAGAAGCGGTTGGGAAGAGGTTGGCCGGGTTGCTGGGGAAGTCCTGGGAAGAAAGATTGTGGGTTGCTGGTGGAAGACGGGTTGTTAGAGAGAGGGGTTATTGAAAGTTTGTAGGAAAAGCACTATTTGGAAAGACGACCTCTGCACTGTGTTTGTTATCGTTTGTGCAACGCCTTGATCCCAGAAAGAGAGAGATATAATAAAAGAGGTTCGAACCAGTAGCATTTAGTCGGCGTCTTTTATTGGGGCCTCACGGCTGAGGGTTCAGCCTGGGGCGCCCGATAGGATATAATCCTATTTATCTAATCTTGCGTTTGTAGACTATGGCTTGGGGATCATATAAAAATTATTGCAAAGACCAATGTCAGTGAATATTTCTCTATTTTCATTTAGTAGTTTCACCTAACCAGGTCTTATGTTACAGTCTTTAAACTATTTTGAGTTGAATTTTGAAAATGGTGTGAGGTAAAGAACAGTTTTATTTTTCTGCATGTGGGTACCCAGTTTTCCAAAAAGTTTTAATTGAATCAATAGTCCTTTTTCTATTTTTGTTTTTGGTACCTTCATTGAAAATCAACTGACTAAAAATTTGCAAGTTTATTTCTGGGCTCTCTCTTCTTTTCTCATGCTTATGTCTGTGTGAATGCCAGAAGCACACTGGTGGTTACTACAGATTTGTGGTGTATTTTGAAATTTGTTAATATGATACCTCCTGCATTTTTCTCTTAAAGATGATTTTGGGTATTCAAGCTCTTTTAAGAATCCAGATGAGTTTTAGAATTATTTTTTTCTCTTTCTATGTAAAACAACACTGGAATTTTGATAGCAATTGCATTGAATCTATAGATCACTTTGGATAGGATCAACATTTTAATGATTCACTAATACTCCCAACCCATGAATGTGGTATAATTTTTCATTCATTTGTGTCTTCAATTTTTATCAACGTTTTATAATTCTCACTATATAGAACTTTCATCTCCTTGGTTAAATTTACTCCTGAGTATTTTTATGCTCTTGTAATGAAAATATATTCTTAATATCTCTTATGGTAGTTTTTGGTTTGTGTATAGAAATGCTACTTATGTTTATAAGTTGATTTTGTATCCTGCAACTTTACTAAATTTGTTTTTTCACTTTCATTAGGTTTTGGTGTATTTTGGGGGGTATTTTATATATAAGATTATGTCAAGAACAAACAGACAATTTCACTAGCTTCTTTTCTATTTGGATGCCTTTTACTTTCTTTTGCCTAATTGCTCTGGTTGGTACTTCCAGTGCTATGTTGAATATAAGTGTCTACTGTGGGCATACTTGTATTTTTCCTGATCTTAAAGGAAAACATTCAACTTTTTACCATTGAGTATTATTGGCTTGTCATACACAGCCTTTATTGTGGTGAGGTACTGACCTCCTATACTTAATTTTTCAAGAGTTCTTATAATTAATGGCTCTTGAATTTTTAATTTTAATTGCTTTTTCTGCATCTTTTAAGATGAAAATATGTTTTTGTCCTTTCTATGCATTATTCATAGCAGTCAAGGGATGAAATTAAATCTAATGCCCATGCATTAATTAATAAGTAAATAAAATGATGTGGCATATATACAAAATAGAATAAAAATTGGTATTTAGAAAGAAGGAAGCTGAGCGTGGTGGCGCACGCTTGTAATCCCAGCATTCGGGAGGCTGAGACCAGAGGATCCGGGTTCAAGGCCAGCCTCAGCTACCTAGTGAGGCCCTCCGCAACTTAGTGAGACCCTGTTTCAAAATAAAGAATAAAAAATAGGGCTGGGGGTATAGCTTAGAGGTAGAACGCCCCTGAGTTCAATCCCTAGTACTGCAAAAAAAAAAATAAAGAAAAATAGAAAGAAGGAAATTATGTCATTTTTACCAATATGAATTAACCTGGAATACATTATGCTAAGTGAAATAAGCCAGACACAGAATGTCAAATACTGACTGATTTACTTATATGTTGAATCCATAATTGTTGACTGCAAAGAAGCAGAGAGTAGAATGGTGGTTACCAGAGGCTAAAAGATCAGGGGATTGGGAAAGGTTGGCCAAAGGGAACAAAGTTTCAGTTAGATGGAAGGACTAAGTTTTTGAGATCTATCATGCAACATAACTATAATTGATAATTATATGTTCTTTACTTCAAAATTGCTAAGAGTTTATTGTCAACATATTCACCACTAAAAAAGGTAGGTATTTTAGATGATGGATATTTTAATTAGCTCAATGTAATCATTTCATGATATATACATATATTAAAACATCACATTTTACCCTGGAAGTATAAGGAAGCAACATTCATCAATTAAAAATAAAAATGAAAACCAAAATAAAATAAGATTATACTTAATGATAAAAATTGCACTCATTTTGTTGTTGTTAAACCATCATTTATCTCCAGAACTTTTTCATCTTATCAAACTAAAACCTAGTACCAATTAAATTCCCTGAACATTTAGCAACCACCATTCTACTCTCTTTCTCTATGAATTTGACTATGTTAAGTACATCATATAAATGGAATTATACAATATTTGTCCTAGTGTGATTAGTACATTTAATTTAGTCTAATACCTTCAAGGTTTATCAATATTGTAGTGTATATCAGAATTTCCTCCTTTTCCAAGTATACATAATATTTCCTTGTATGTATACCACTTTTTTTCAATTCATTTACCTATCAATGAACTTCTGGATACTGTGAATGATGCCACTATGTACATAAATGTAAAAATATCTATTTGAGTTCCTGTTTTCAAAACTTTGAGATGTTTATCCATTAGTGGAATACCTGTGTAACATAATTCTATAAACCATAAGCTGCTTTAAACTTTCAATAAACAGATAAAGCTTTGGTAAAGAAAAAGACAGAATTAACATTAGTAACCAGAAGGAATAAATAAGCATATATCTGTAACATATTAAAAATTATAATAAAATGCTATATTCAGCTTATATAAATTTGAAAATGGAGAAAACTGGTTGAATATACAAACTGTGCATGTGTGGATATTTATATGCACTAAAGAAGACAAAGAATTATTATAGATTATAGAAGTAATTCAGCATTGAGTATGTAACTGTCTCAGACTCTTCTGTTGGTAAATATTATTAAAACACCATAGAATAGCAAATTCATTTTTATCATCTGTCAAAACATATATGATCATATTATATCATAAAACTGAGGAAGCCTTAATAGCCAAAGATTGGTGGCCAAGTATAATTATAATATATACCTATATCTACCTATATATTTCTCATGATTCACTTCATAGGTTAGAAATTATAACTTTTAGAAAGATATAAATAATATTTATTTATAGTCAATATGATTTCTTCCATGGAAAATTCAAGTAAATTAGCTGGAAAATCGTGAGACTAACAAGAGACCAGGTAGTCACTGAAATACACAGTCTACATATATAAAATATAATTCCACCTTGTTTGTGAAAGCTCCAGCTACAAAGGACCATGAAGGATCTCTTTTTCTGTGTAGTTACATACTTATTATGAGTGCTCCCCAATTGGGAAATCCTCACAAACTCTCTTCATTTATCTTTCAGTTTTATCAAATATGCAAGTCTTGTTTCCTAAATTAGCTAACAAGGAGAAAATGCTTCCAACATTTGTTACATCATCCATAGAATCTAAGAGATAACTAGGCAATTTATAGGTCCTCAGATATCTCTATTTATCTATT
Source organism: Graphiurus murinus (assembly GCA_004027655.1). Lineage (NCBI taxonomy): Eukaryota > Metazoa > Chordata > Mammalia > Rodentia > Gliridae > Graphiurus > Graphiurus murinus. Next base: position 26,178 of record PVLC010018785.1, read on the forward strand.
AAAACTGACTCTTGGAGCTGAGACAACATAACCTGCAAGCATGTCTGAAAACATCCCCCTTAAGTGAATAATGTGTTACATTGGTGACAGTTGGGCCCCAAGAAAAATAAATAAAGCTGATCATACTTATCTTTAGCAGTGGTTATTGACCTTGGCTGCATGGTGTAAAACAGGTAAGAAGCTTTTAAAACTATCCATTACTGAATTTCTGCCCCCCATGAAGTTTCTGAGGTAATTTGTCTGATGTGCTTTCTGAACAATAAAAATTTTAAAATGTTCTATGTGATCCTAATGTGTAGCTAAAGTTGAGAAACACCAGGCTACAGCAACGTGGACTTTGACTCTCTCTTAAATAGCTACTGTTTTTGCAACTAGTGGTGTTCTTTCACAACCAAAACTCTAGTTGAGGGTAAATATTATTAGTAGGAATATATTTTCCTTGATAAACAAAGTGAAATTCCAATATGAAAAGACCATGAAGGTTCAGACTTGTGTTCAGTAAAGAAATAAAGGTCTATAATCACCAAAAACACCCTACAAATAGAGTTCCATTATTCAATGTATGCTTGAAGGAATAATTTTTGTGTGTATTCCCTCTACATTATGATTTCCTAATTGAGACATAATAGGTACTATTATGATAAATACATTATTTGTACACTAATGGATATGATAATCTTTCTTTATAATGTTTTTTGTTAACCAAAAGACCCTACCCTCCATAGGTATGACAAAAGTTAACCTGTTAATTGCGAGATTGATTTGCTTCTACAATCTATATTGCTTTTTTGTGATCTACCATACCTGAAGCTGCACATCACATTTAATTTATTCACATTCTCCTTTATTGCCACAGGGGAACTTGTTTCAGACACGTTCCTTCAGACTTATCATTTCAATTTAGTACCTAGCTAATTTCAAATAGTCCTAAAAAACATGAGTATGTCAGTTTTCCAAATGGTCACCTCTCTAATTTTACAACCATTTGGGATTTTGAAGAAAATTATGAAATATTTACTAAAGTGACAGTCTCTCTCTTTTTCTGTTTCAATCTAAGCCCTGAAACCCTTTGCTATGATTTAAATTTTTGTGTCCCTCCAAATTTCAGATTGAAACTGAAACAGGTAGGGCCACGGAGAGGTGATTAGTTCAAGAGGGTTTTCCCTGGTGAATAGGATTAGTTGCTTCATAAAAGTGTTTGAGGGAGCCTACTGGTCTCTTTTGGCCTTTTTGCCCTACCTCCATGGTATGACACAGTAAGAGGCACCATCTTCAAACAACAGTGAAACTTTACCATACAATGAGTATCCTGGTGCCTTGATTTCAGACTTTCTAGGCTCTGGAACCACAAGGAATACATTTTTACTATGTATGTTACCCAGTTTTAGATGATTTATTGTAAAAGCTCAAACAGAGTAAGACAGCTTTCATTCTAGGAAAGTGTAAAATAAACTAGCCTCAGCTTTAAATATTTGAATACTAAATCTGGGTGACATTTTTATTAAAATTGTTCACCTTCTGGACATAGGAAAATTGGTAAGTCAGCTGCTTCCTAGAATAGCATTTTACAGTAGAAAATAAACACTCTAATAGTGTGATGGAACTGATTTTAATATAAACTCAAACATACTATTAAATTTACTTATTTGAAGCAATTTTCCAATGGCTTTTTAAATAAAAAAAGTTGGAAAAGTTAAAGTACTGAACTGTAAAATGTATTTTGCCCTACTCATAAAAAGAGGATAAAAATTTCTACCTCACTGAGTTGCAAGCATTAAATGAGATGATTTTTACAAAGGCTTCAACCACACTTCTTGCCACATAGTTGGTACTCAATAATATTAAAAGGGAAGGAATGAAAATGAATCATTTTACTTTACAGATGAATAAATCGGTAACTACAAAAATAAACCAACTTATTTCAAGTTTCAAAGTTAATAAGGGGCAGGTTTAATGTTGAAAGCCAGTCAATAAATACTCAGTGAGTTAAATAGTATTTTAGTATCTGAATAACTTACTTCAGAAAATTATTTCGAAGCTTCAAGGAGCTGCTTATTACGATATTTGTGTAAGAATTTCCATTAATATCCATGTGCATATTTATATATTTATCACTGTTAAAAAGAAATACAAAATTATGGAATTTTTTCCCATTAAGAGTCTAACTAGTATTAATTATACATAAGATTTAAGGGAATTTCACTCAAAATTCCTCATTTTAAGTATAGTTTTTTAAAAAAATTGAGTTTTTCCTAATATACTTCTTTTTAATTAAAATAAATTATTGATTTCTTGTTATTTCCCCATATACATACCAGATAAACTACCATGAGAATGCATGAAAAGGAACATTGTTTTATTATTTTTTAATTTTCCCTTTATTTTTAAATTTCTTATTGCTTTGATATTCTAATTCCCTCTAAATTACTTGACATTCAAAGCTGTTTTTTCCCATATTAAAATGAACAAAAGAGACAAGAGATACTAATAGAAGAAAAGAATGAGTTACAGAAGCAAATCAGAGTCAATGCAAGAACAAAAGGAAAATTAGTAAAAAGTACAAAAAAATTTAAGATAAAAGAACCTTTACATATTACATGATTACCCACCTAGCGTAACTGAAAAGCATAATTTGCAAACATGCCGCATTACTAAAATGAATTATCAGGTAGCTGCACAAAATTGTCAATAAATTCCTAATATGCTAATTATTACCAAACAAATAATATAACCAAAATATATTATTTATAGTACTAAAAAAAGATAAATATATGGGTTTGCATTAAACTGAAGAGATTCTGTGCAGCAAAGGAAACTATCAAGAACCTCAAAAGAGAGCCCACAGAGTGGGATATACAGAGAACTCAAGAAACTCACAGCTAAGAAAACAAATAGCCCTATCAAAAAATGGGCAAAGCTTCTAAGTAGACACTTCACAAAAGAAGAAATACAAATGGCCAATAAATGTATGAGGAATTAACAATCAGAGAGATGCAAATCAAAACTACCTTGAGATTTCACCTACCCCCAATTAGAATGGCAATCATTAAAAACATGAACAACAACAAATGCTTTCGAGGGTGTGGAGAAGTGGGAACCTTAATACATTGTTGGTCGGATTGTGAATTAGTGCAGCCACCTTGGAAAACAGTATGGAGGATCCTCAGACAAATGGCAATGAACCTACCATATGATCTAGCAATTCCACTTCTATGTATCTACCCAAAAGAATGGAAACCAAACTATCAGACTTTTGCATGTGTACCTATGTTTATAGCTGCACAATTCACAATTGCCAAACTATGGAACTAGCCAAGATGTCCATCAATAGATGAATGGATTACAAAACTATGGGATATGTACACAATGGAATTTTACTCAGCCATAAAGAACAAAATCATGTCATTTGCAGGGAAATGAATGGCACTGGAAAATATTATGTTAAGTGAGATTAGTCAGTCACAAAAAGTAAAAAATCATATGTTCTCCCTAATATGTGGATTCTAGGGAGAAAAAGGGGAATAAGAAGGACTCCAGATGAAGAAGGAGAAACCTTAGTTGAACAAAGAAGCTGACTTAACTGAAGGTGATGTGGGAGGGAAGGAACACCCTAATGCACATGATATACTTTCACAGACATATCAAAGTCAATCACTAAAGTGAACCTGAAAAGGAGTGAGGGTGAAGGAGTGGGGCGGGAATTGGGGAAGGGTTAAATGAGAAATGTGTGCATGTATGCTTTACCTGCTTTTACCTAACAAAGATGTATGATTACAGTGCACCAGTTGAAAAATATAAAGAAAGAAAGATATGAAGTATATAAATCAATAAAAATTGTGTGAAATATTTTTAAAGAAAAATGCTAATTTTTTCACAATTTAGATTTATAAGGTATAATTTTGGCATTAATAAATTTAGCATTTATTATTTGGACAATTCCAAGCAGCCCCAATCCATTCCATCTAATTGGTTGGAACATAAAATCAAGTCTATCTCTTGTATTAGTCTAGTGAAAGGCCAGTATTTTGATACCAAAATAGCTAGGGTACTGTCTATTCATTTTTACCTGTGGATTGTTTTACTTAATTCCCTATAATCCATTCTTCAAAGCAGTCTTTATGATGTAATCAGTTTATGTTATATTCTCTTCAAGATCTTTCAATAGATTCTCATCACATTTAGAACAAAATGTAAATTTTTAGCAAAGTCCTATGTAAATTCTTAGCAAAATCCTATGTAAATTTTTCTCCCTCTCTGATAATTACATAGTACCAAACTTCTTCCAATTGCTCAGCCATGGCACTCTAAGCATTTGTTCTGTCTTGGAGCTTTACTTTAATCTGGAAAACTCTTCCTCCAGATCAAATTTTAAAATTGCCACCTACCTCCTAACTTTATAATATAATGTAGCCTCCAGGTTATCTTCCATACTTCACTATGATTCTTTTCAATTAGCATAGTCATAGACTTAATAGTTTATATGTAAACATTTGCCTATTTTAAAAATATAAGAGAGATTCCTATAAAATAATCAATTGGTCAAGGATACATAAACTGAAACTAAAAATTTCTTAAGAACTTACTTTATGAAAGATTATAAAGTTTTACTTTTATAAACAGTATAGAAGAAGATTTGTTTCTTTGCATTTTTACTACTATTATTACTACTCATTAAAACGTAATAATTTGTTAGGTAAAATATGTTCCATTACTGTTTAATTAGCAATCTTTTGAGTACTAGGAAAATAAACATATTTTAATATAGTTACATTTTAAAATAGTTCTGAGTTATAGTTATATGAATTATCTATTTATACCCTTTGCCCATTTCCCATTTTTTACTTAAGATATATTTGTAGTAGTTAAATCATTTTTTGTTTTTTTCCATTTTTTATTTTTTTTAGCATGGATTTTTATACATTTCTTGGGTACAACAGGGTTAATCACACATCTTTGTTGGGTACAAGCTAGTACAGGTAAAGACATCCATGCACATATTTCTCATTAACCCTTCCCCAATTTCCACCCCCCTCCCTCCTTCTCCATCCTTCTCCAGGTCACTTTAGTGATTGACTTTGATGTGATCTTGTAAGTACATCATGCTCATTAGGGTGTCCCCCCTCCCCCATCACCTTCGGTTAAGTCAAATTCCTTGTTCACCTAAGGATTCTCCTTCTTCATCTGGAGTCCCTCTTATGTCCCATTTTCTCCCTAGCTTCCACATATTAGGGAGAGCATTTGATTTTTAACTTTTTGTGACTGACTAATCTCACTTAACATAATATTTTCCAGTTCCCTCCATTTCCTTGCAAATAACATGATTTTGTTCTTCTTTATGGCTGAGTAAAATTCCATTGTGTACATATCCCATAGT